>JARHVA010008965.1:357500-391321 GCA_037957365.1 Torreya grandis | reverse complement strand
GAAGTTGATCCATGATATTATTGGACTTTTATTTTTGTCCAAGGTATTATCAAGGCATAGGATATCTTTGCTGCTATTGTTGCATATGTTTACACTAAGAATATTGTGTTTGTGCATGTGGTTACTTTTATTTGGAACATATGATGAAGCTTTTACCCATTCAAACAATTACTTATTTATGGAGCATTTTAGAGAACTTATTTTCCTTCTTTTAGTTTGAAATCTATGTGTGTGAGCATCGACACCCACACAAACATCAAAGTGTAGGAAAATGTATACACTGAAACATGGTTATTATGCATTTATCATCACTAAATTGCATGATTTTATAAATAAAATATATTTGTTAGTAACTGATCCCAATTAGGAATTATTTTCTATTTTTAATCTTTTGATGCTCTCTACCCATTTTCCAATTCCATTCCAAGCATTATATATTCTTTTCCCTTTTATTTTATGTTATCCTAAACTCCTTGATTATAGAATATAAACAATACTAGGGATTTTTTAGAGCATCTAGATAGCCCTGGAAACTTTATGTGCCCCTTTATGGCTAGAGTGCACTCCCTTTGTTTGTCCTTCCTTTCTTTCCTTGTGACTGTTTGATCTCCCTTGTCTATCAATATGTTCCATACTTTATTTATTTTTAAAACATATACACAAGCATTATAATTCATTTGTGCATACAATTACAATTTATCATTCTTTTGAATCAATTGAGCACTTGAAAACATTCCATTGGAATAAAACATTCATTGAATTAATCAAGTTTATGTGTACATAGACAAAGAGACATTAGTTTGTGTGTTATTAGAACTTTTAATATCTTTTGCATTTTTTTTTTTTTTTTTTCTTATTATTTAAGGGTGCACAAAAATATTGATATTATTTTTAATTAAATATCTAGTTGTGGGTTTTCCTAATAATGTTGTTAAATGTTAGATTAAGTTGCAAAATATTAAACAAAAGAGCTTTTTAAGAATAGAAGTGAATTAAAGTTTATTAATAAAATATTTACATATATTGATAGGTTATTTAAATCTATGTTTAAAATAGGAATGGAAGTGAATTAAAAAGTAATAAAAATATGTAGTAACATATTTAAATGTATGGAGAGATGTTCTAAATCTAATTTTAAAATTGAATAAAAGTTAATAATTGGAATGATAAATAATTATTTATTAAAAGATAGTTTAAATAATGAAAAGTTTAGAAAGAAAAAATAATAATTTTAATTTTATATTAAATTATAATATTTTGAAATTTTAATTAAAAAATTATATAAATATATTAATTTATTATATAAAAGTAGACTTTTTAAATTATATTTATATCCAGTCTTATATATATAGAAGGGGATGTATCTATTTTAAGTGATATAGGTTCAAATTTTATTAGTGATCAAGTATTTGTTTTAAGAGACCCAAATTTAAATTCTATTAGCAATTAAGAAGTACTTATAATAAATAATATACAATTAATAATAATCAGAATACCCACAACAACAAAATATAAAATTAATTGATAATATAAAAATTGAAACACAGCTTATATTTTATAATTAAATACATAATTATCAACATTTTTTTATGATTAAAAAATTGTTTTTATGTTTAGTATGGCGTCATTTGACTAAGATTGGTAGGTTAGTTATTATAACTTAAAATAATAAACGGTTTAGAATGTGGATATCTGTCCTATTCTAAGAAAGGGGAGGAGAATTTGATCCAATTTTATTAGTTAATGCTCCTTAACCTGCCAGAGAGTATGATCATTTTATATGCCGTGAGTCAAATATTTTGCCTAGGAAAGACAAATTAAATGCCGAAAGATTGCATGTTTGCATGAACTGTCCAAAATTCTCGTCAGGGCAAATAAAATTATCTTGTGAAAGCACTGCAAATACAATATGACTCCTATGTTTATTAAACCAATTGTGTAGAATAGTTTTGCAGAGATGCAATAGTCAGGGCAGGAAAGCATTGAACACGCCTGTCACTCTTTCATTATCAACTAATTGATATTGATTTTGATGATCATTTTTCACACCCGCTTTTAGTGCTGAAGTTCTACACAAAACAACTGCTACGCTTCTCTCACAGAACAAAAGAGTCTTCTTCTGCAGAACGTCCATGTCTAATTTACTTCTGCTAATCATCTGTGACAAATAAACCGCCACAAGAATTATAAGAACTTGAATTAACGATGAAAGTAAATTTGTTTTATGCAATGTCTTTAACAGTTGACAACTCTGTAACCAATGAAGAGTAGAGAAACTCACTTGTAAATGAAGAATGCAACAAAATTTCTTCTGAGAGACGAATGTAGAGGCATTGAGTGCCTCCAATCCCTCTTCTTCCATTAAGCTCAACAGAGCGGATAAGAGAAACGCAGCTCTGCAAGTGTAGATTGTCCGTAGAAACCCCAAAGGCTTCAAAGCCGCACTATTTACAGTAACAATAGGAGGAGAGCACATTAAGGCATCATGTGAATGTGAAGGTGAATGTGAATCTTCTCTTCTTGGTTTTGATTCCGGGGTGACTGCTGGGATCTCAGAAATACGTTTAGTAAGTATTAACTTATCACGTTGTGTGCGTAGCTTTCCAATTTCATTCCGCAGTTCAGGAATATATTTTAGAACTCTACAAACGGTGTTGGGGATGTTCAATTTCCTCTGCACATTCCAATTTAAAGGGAGATGAGGAAAATGGTTTTACTATGTCACTATCACATAAAATCAGAAAACAAATTGAATTGCAAACTATATTTTTGGAATGTTATATACCTTGGAATATGGATTCGGCATCAAAGCTCGGAGCTGAGCGTATAGTGCATTTAACTTCTTTCGCCTTTGTCGTTCATTAGCGTTGTGAGACAGCTTCCTGATGCACGGATCCATAAAAGAATTGAGAACTAATTTCTCCTCAGTAGGGGTCTGCTCTGAGTGTACCGGTAGAGCCTGAGCATGATCATTCTTAAATATCCCAAATCCATTGGTGAACTACATATCCAAGAGATCATCCAATCCAGGATACCCATCAAGCTGTCGTTTAAGGTAACCTGTAATAACCTTGTGTTCCTACTGATAGTTCAGAAAACCAATGTTGGAGTCGCCAGCGAATTTTTCTTCTGCCTCAATGAAGAGATTAGCATCATCTTCAGTGTTCAACTCAGACTGGAATGAGAAACCCAAGTCAGCTTCAAGATATCCAACCACTGAGTTGGTTGGAGGTGCTTCAATGGCAAGGTTCCTTTGTGGGGGATGAAGATGATTCGGCTACCCTTGACCCCTAGCAGCATTGTCTTGGTATGTCTGATTCTGAACGTTCTTCTTAGGATATCTCTGTATGTAGGAACGGATGACATCCCTTAGGCCATTTGTCTTTTGAGAGCCAACAATTTGTTTGCTAGCTTCTGCACCATGGAATCAATAGTGGCTGTAGATGAGTAATCCGAAAATGAGGAAGATTTACCTCTGTTTGGATCTTCCCAGCAAGAGTAAAGTCATCTTCTACTTCAGTAGCCAAGTCCTGAGCTTCAGTAAGGTCTATCTGCACCACGACGTCTCTAAAGTCTTAATTGTCTTTCCTGAAATGGAGGGTCAACCTCTACTGACTGACGCAGACGTATCTTATTCTCTGTAAGCCCCGTTCTTCTTTCTTCCACGTGGGACCCCAGTCATGAGAGATATTGCAAACGTCCACAGTCCACGTCAATGTTTTGAGGATGTTAGAATGATTTAGAGGTTGTCCATGTGTAGTGGGAGGAGGAAAACACGTGCTCACTCGACTTCGTTCACAAGCTGTGCGTGGGTTGCCCAAATCAGCACATGTTTGCTTTTAATGTGAATGACAATGGCCGTTTACCATATATCCATCCCCACATGATTTTGTTTGGGAATCTTAGAATGATAACCATAACGTCCACATTGAATAACATCATAGAATCTTTTTATAAAATCTATTGAACTAAAATGTAAATTTGTCCTTGCATACCAAAATCATATATCCTTTATTTTCATATAACCCACCGATGTTATTCACAATAATTTTGGGGGTTAAATATTCATTAATTATGGGTTAAGTGGCACAAGATGGATATGAAAAATTGTTTTATAATGATTTTACTTTAAAATGTAATAAAATTTATTTGTAAATATTATAATTTTATTTAATTATATTGAAAATAATAAATGTGGATTCAATTCTTATTTTAATGTTAATGTATTAATTATTAAAGTGAAAGTTTATAAAAGTATTTTAATTTTGTATAATTTGAAAAGAATTATCAAAAATAAAAATACACAAAAAGCTATTTAGAGGAAGATTGTGAGAACTGAAAAAAGACTTATTAACTTTTACACCTCCTCATAATTATACATTCCGTGTTTTTAGTAATTAGAACTACAAATAACACATTAATGGTATACATTACACATACATATCCTTATTTGTAAAATGTTTTTGTGTAACACTTTCATGTGCTAATTTAAATCTAACTATAATGATATAGAGTTACACGTATACAGACACACATACACATGTTTACATAAAAATATCTCATGACAACTTTCTTAATTAATCATATCTAATTCATGTCAAGGATAGTCATGCTATCGTTAAACAACCTATTATAACTTTGAGACTTGTAGGTTAAGGATCCACAAAATGACCATTCATTTAGATTACTTTAGGATTAAAATGGGGCTCACCATTGAAATCAAAACCTCTGAAAACCTATAAAATATCTATGAATTCATCTAAATACAATCTTTGATTAAAAGCCTTAATTAGGACCATCATTAAATTATATGCATGTGGGGAAATAGATTGGTCATGTCATTAATTAATATTAAGTCTTAATATTTATTCAATCGCCTAAAACTATAGCTTGATAAAAACTTTAATCCATGCCATGGAGGAGACATCACAATTTAGGTCATACTTAATGTGTTATGGGGTATAGTTCTAAAGAGATTTCCTCTAACTATCTTCATTATTAATGGGGGAGTTGAGTTATCATCCACTCAAGCGTACGGACTTAAGGACTCATGACCCCCACTCTACTCGAGAGGCTGTTGATTGGCCTTACTCAAGGTACAAGGCTCAATTTTATGGATTCATATTGTCTTCACATAATCTTATAGACATCCACATCATGAAGACCTGATCTAGTCATCGGTTTTGACTTTTCACCTTTCTTTACAGTCATGACATTTAGGGTTCATTTAAATTGTCACTTACTCACGGTCAGTCTAGACATTACGTGTCAAAGTCACATCACATCACAACTAATAATGGGTTTGAATTGGCAATCTAATTCTATGTGGCCATCTTCTGCGACTTCATGGTGATTGTGTTTTGCTTGTTGGAAATCTCAGTTGTGAAATTCTTAGTTTTATGCTTACTGACTCATGGAATTTTTTTGCATCTTTACTCAATGTGATGCACCCTGATTTTGTAGTCCCCTAACTTTGCACTCGCTTGACGGTTAAAATTGAAACTAGTCATTGTGAAGATGCAAGGCACTCGCATCTCTCCACATATGACAATTTTTTAGCTTCATGATAGATAATATTTTTATGGTTTATTAGGGAAAAAATATTGGAGGCTTCCAAGTGAATCAGTGTCAAAATGGTGATGAATCAATTGGGAAGATATTTAATTGTGTAGGTGAATTAAGTGATGGAACAGGGTAAATTGAGGTTTTTGGAATAAAATAATTCCCTAAACATAAATATGATTATATATTTGTATTCTTCTCAAAATTTTATGTAATTTAAGAAAAACCATCATCACAATCTGAATCCATATGTATGAGATACAGCCTCGAGAAGCTTGAGAGTTGAGATTGTACATACAAATGGCCGACTGCTTAATGTTGTCAACCGTCATCATATTATGCTATTAGAGGACACTAATATGCATATAGTTGACTGCATTATGCATTCAATCAATGGCATTTTATAGTCCATTGATTTTATTATGCAGTAGGTTGTCTATGTGTACAATCTTAACTCTCCAGCTTCTTGAGATCATAACTTTTGTATATGGATTCCGATTGTGATTTTTTTTTTAATTACATAAATTTTTGAGAGGAATCCAATTATACAATAATATTGTGTTTTAAGAAAGTATTTTATGTCATTTTTTCCTTTACCCCACATCCTATTTGATTTATTTTCTTAATACAAAAAGTGATTTCTTGAATTATATCGATGATTCACAAACATAACCAAATTACTTGGAACTAGGTAACTTATTGAAACTAAGTATTTTATGATGTTATTGATTCTACAAAAGTATTGGATTACTAATGTTTCCCATTATATCATCTTCACCATGTTAAAACAATAAACCACTTAAACCACATGAACATTATATATCCTTCCCATTCTAATATCTATAAACATAATGTTGATGTCAGACAACAGAATGTTAATGCCCAACAACAAAATGTACAACCCTGAAAACAAAATGTTGACACCTGACAGTAAAACTTAGATGCCTGAAAATAAATTATTGACACCTGATAGTAGAATTTAGATGTTCGATAGTGAAATGCTACTATTTGACACTAGATGTAGATGCTTGACAATAGATACATAGTGGTGAATATGCCTAGATTGGATTTGATGGTATCGATGGCATACATTTATAAGAGAAAAAATATTTTCAAAAGTAGCCAAGCTAACCCTTAACTTTAAATTTTACCCTAAAATTTAGGCTATCTTGTGTTATTTGCTACTCCAAAAAATTGCCAAATGTTGACTTCATCAATGGAATATCCATGAATTAACACAGATTTACCACTAAAACAACCCTACATGGTGACTTCATATCCATATGCTAAATCAATTGTTTGAGACTATGAAGGTGCATGACTATCATAGCTTTCCATGTGTCACATTGTTTTATCCTAGTAACTTTATGAGTTAAAAACAAAATTCATGTGAAGGTAAAGACTATAAAATTGTTAGCCAACTAGAATAAGACACATTCCATGACTTTGAAAAGGCTTATACAGGGAGGTAAGTTTTAATTGATGGCCTAAAGAATTTAAATAATGAAAAAATTACCATGATTTTAAAAGAAAAGTATACAACTACAAAAGGGTTAAGTCTTATGTTTAAAATAACAGCACCCTTTTTATCATCCAAACAAATTCCAACAAATTGTTAGAGGTACAATCATTGATGAGGAGGTTAATCAATGACACAAGATAATCCAATTCGATTCCCAATTCTTAAACATTTAGCACATATAGTCATGATGCATACAAATTAACCATTGCAATGAACATAATAAGATCAAAGACATAACACATGTTATATGTAGGAAACCTTCTTAAGGGATAAAATCCACTGAACCCTAAAAAATGGACTATAATATTAAAATAATAAGATCCAACATTTAGACCAGCACCTACTAATTAAGAAACACCATCCCTTAATTTAATGAAACACCCATCCCACAAGGAGGAACTAACCCGTTAGCCAACCAAACACCCACTCAGCTACCTTAATATGATCACCACCTCTAATTTGATGTCTTCTAAACCTAATGATGTATTTATCTTTATTGTACTCTTCTTCACCCTTCAATCTTTCTCAAACAACCTCTAGGTCTTACTCGCTCGATCTAACTCTTTTAGGCTCATTAGGTCCAATGACCTGTATGTCCTCCATCAATTTGATCTAGAAAAAAATTACTAATCCTATTTTCTCTATGATGGTCCTAAATTACATGTACCTTCTCTTTAAAATTTTCTCTCCTTTGCTTAGCACAACACTCTCTCAACTCCACTCCAAATAGGTCAATTATGCCTAGTATTTATAACATATACTCATCTAAACCATCTTGGTCAGCCAAGTTGTTTATCATACTTGTTATAAATTTAAAATAGGTATTCATAAATGTTACATTTCATAACCCCACAATTCTTAGGTTGGCCACTAGCTCATTAACGCCAAACCACCATTAGGTCTTGGGGAGACCTAAAACAATTAGGCCTACTCGCCCATACATTATAACTTCAACTCCTTGGGCAACTTTCAAATTATACCAATGATTTAAAAACATCAAATATATCTCCAATATACCCTTTATAAATCCCTTATGCGTCCATTCCACCTAGAACACAAACTCAACACTTGAACCTACCAATTAAGTCTCCTCGCTCTTTAGGCCTTCCAACATAGAAAACATAGTCTCAAACTTCTGAAGCAATAAATCAAATATTTCACATATACATATGATTATATCACATGGTTTAACCTTCAAGACATATAAACCACCTACATATTCTTTATACATTCCAATATAAGTTGTAAGCACTCAAATCAACTCTCTCAAAATGACCACTCAGACCGGTCATATATACTCAAACTATTTTGACTCCCCATAATTTAGTATGGGTAACATAAGATTTACAATACTTTATCATGAACCATAAAGACTTCCTTGACATATTAATATTAATTTTTTTCCTCAACTCTACTTAGAACATCTTCAGCTTACCTCTGCAAGATGGTCACTCAAACTACCAATGTATTCAATAAACATAGTTAACTTATAAGCCTTTGTTCATACTGAATATGAATTTTTAAAACCTAAAATATAAATAAATATGGTCCTCATGGATTATATAACAATCTTAAATATTTATTTCATCTTGAAACATCGAAATACCATTGAGAAGTATTTAATTATCCTTTTTGGGTCACTTACAAAACATTGTCAAACCTTTAGTCAACTTTGGAGCTTAGTAACTTTGACTATTTATATATTCCAACCTTATAACTAATTTTTTTAGATGTGAATTGAAATCCTCTTCAAATTTTCCTTTTACACCATCAATAAATGCATCGTAGATCAAAATATATAAGTAAAATATTGAGCATTGGTTTATCTTTTTGCTAACTCAAATGTCAATGGTCACTAGTTACTAGTTATTGGTTAATACAAAATCATCTATATACATGTGTATTCATATTTTATCCTCACAAATATTGATTATATGCACTTTATTGATCTATTTTTGAGTCTCTTGACTTTAAATTGCATCCATCACTATTGATCTTAGATCCTCGCTTCCAAGATCAAGCCACTTGGCATCCATGCATCCATGATGAGTATTATGTTTACCTATTGACTAATTTAAACCATTTATCTTCCTCTGCATGCTTAAATTCACCCTGTAGATCTTGATATATTTCTCAATCTCTTTGAATGTGACACATGTCATCATCACGTTCATTCTCAAGATCTTTGACTAACAGACCTCGTGCTCAACTTTGATCTCTATCTAACAAGTATAATGTTCACCATTATATCCTTATCTATTCACATTAATAACTCTCTGTATATCTTCATCTCTTGATTTTATTCTCACCGTATATCTTTGATAGCAAAAAATTCGTTATGTATCGGAACCTAGTGAACTCTCTCCGAGAAGCCAACTTTGCACGTTAATAACTTTTTCTATGCTCCATGTCTAGACCTAAAAATTAAACCATATAATATCATCACATAGGATAATCTATCCATACATCAATCTACTCTTAAGACCTTTACACACATGAGTTTTTAGGCCATCAATCTCCTCACTCAACCTTATCCGTCAAGATGACTACTTGAACTTAGACTCTCATATGACTGCTTTGATGAATTCTTTTCACTCATAAAAGCACTCCAAGGACTCAAAACACCCCATATGTTCTACAAAACATGAACATACTATTAATAATATACACCATGTACCTATCCAAACAAACCATTGAAGAACTGTGCAATAATAGTGAAGTACACTTCATCATTATCATTCTAGCACATATGACACCTCATCAATATTCTTGGTCACCTTATAGACATCATTGAAAAACCTCCAACAATCTCCCACTTTTTCATTAATGTCAACACCAATATAAATCTTATGCTTAGACTCGGTCTCTCTCTTCAAGAACTTTTTCCCCCTTTAACATAATGACAAAGTGGGCTTAACTTTTGATCCTATAGACCAAAAAATACTTCAAGGATAAATAATAGGAAAGGACCACCTCTGAAAGATGATACAGATTCCTCCTAACATTATGCATAACTCTTCTTACCTTGATCTTCTCATACATGCTCCATTACTACACTCTTCTTTGTCATACATTACTTCTGAGATTAGGCACCCTTTTTGTAATATCCCCTACCAATAGAGATATATGAAAGACACAAAACTATGATACCAAAGGCCAAAGCTCTGATACCACTGTAATATCCCCTACCCAATAGAGATATATGAAAGACACAAAACTATGATACCAAAGACCAAAGCACTGATACCACTGTAATGTCCCTTACTTAGGGGCTTCTTTTCTCCCTAAAAAAGCTCTGAACAACTGTAATATCCCCTTCAAACAGGGAATATATAAATTCATAAAGCTCTGATCACAGATACAAACTTGCAAAATAGATTCAAATAAGCATACACAAATCACAGTATAATCTCTCAATAGCAATTAAAGATCACATTACTTGTTCTTCTGGACGATTACACAATTGAGTCTTTGTTATACAAAATAAAGAATATTAAAATCCTGGTCTTAAAACCTTAGCTTTTGCTAATCCGGCAATGGAAACTGGATCTGGAAGTGTCTCGGCCTTTCTGTGTCGACCCACAGACGCCGTCGTCGGTCGATATATCGCCGACGTCGGTCACTATCGGTCGGCTTTCTGCCTACGTCGGTCTTCAGTCGACCGATGTCGGTCACTGTAGCCCTTTCTCTACCGAGGTCGGTGCCTGATGCGGATCTGTACGTACCTGTACGGACTTGGTACGGCCGCCAACCTGTCTCTTCTTAACCCCTGATAGCTGAATAGCCTGATCTCACGAATATAGATTCTAACACAAGATCTATCTCTGTATAACTTATTAGATCAAAACTAAATAAAGAAAATACCTGGAAAGCTCTGTGATAAACTTCTGTGTGAAGTTATCTCTCAACTCTGGAATTCTATGATAACTTCTGGGTGAAGCTATCTCTCAATTTGGCAATAAATCAACTGATATCTCACAGCCTCTAAATCACACACAATGAAGAGGGAACGTTCTTCACTGCAATGGAATCCTGGAACCCTTGGCTTAGTCTTCACAGAAGAATTACTTCAATTTTCAATAATCAATAATCTATGCATACCTCAATAATGGCCTCCATGTGAAGTCCTTATACCCTCAAAAGATATGCTTGCCCTAATTAGGGTTTTCTTAAATTAGCATTAGGGTTTCTAATTTAAAATTAGAGCAAATAATTAATAATTAATAATTAATTATTAATGAGACCAAATAATTAATATTTGATTAAATCAATCAAATATTAATATCTCCCTCAATATACGTCGGATCCTCAAACCGATCGAAGCAGGTGAATCAGGGAGTGATTCCGCATATGACCATACCAAAATAAAGGTGCTCCGCTGCATGTCAAATATCCCTAAATAATAGGAGCATCAATCAAACATGTCTGAAAGACCCTGAATGAAAACCAAATGTAGAAATTATGCGAATCAAAGTCAAGCCAAGCTCCATTATGACCCTCTATCCATCATATTAGCCTACGAAGGTCGTATAATAGGCCAATCATCAAATCTGTCAATGTCCATGAAAAAGGGGACATGACAATCCGCCCCTCCAAAAATTGCTTGTCCCCAAGCAATCTCGGAACAATGAACTACTCGATCCACCTGGATCCCAAGGAAAAAGTTGTGTAACAACCATCATGTCACCAACCAATCCATGTGAATAAACCATCAACATCAACAGCATCAACAGTATCAAAATTAGCAACTGAAAAACTGCACTCGATACCCAAACAACTATCTGAAGATCAACTATAGGTGCTGGTAGAAGAAACCACTCTGAGGGACTCAAGCCAACTAAAATATCAACCCTATCAAAATTAAAGTCCCTATCTAACTGATACTCACATCCAATTGGACCGTGGATATGACAATTATTGGTATCTGAATCACTGACACCAAAACTAATCTCTAGATGCACAGAAAAATAAGGAGCATACCTCACCGTATGATGCTGGTAAGAACCCCCAAACTCTGCTACTGGCACACTATTGCCAAACTGGGACTCAATGGATGGCTCCAATCTCGGCTCAACAAACATCACCTCAACATCCCTGTAAGGTAACATAGTAGAAAGGGTTCATAAAATCTCCTCACCCAATCTGCTAATAGCACTAGAACCTCAGACAAGAACACCTTCTGTCATCTTATGTGAGTCCAGACGAACACCTGCACTATCCAGCAAGTACTCCATGAATGGTTCAGTGCAGTAAAAATTATATGTGGAAGCATTAACATACTCCCCCACACACCCCAACTGATCTCTCTGTAAAGGTGGCACAACCAACTGTACCACACTGTCATCCATGTGAGAATAATCAATTTGGAGACATGACTCCACTGGTATCTCAAACTCATCAGAATCAACAAGATCCAAATCCTATATATGTGTATCAGCATCAACAACCTGTTCCTCAGCGACAACTGCAGGAATGTACTCACCACCAACCACCTCAATATACAAATGATCATCCATACTTTGTAAATCAACTCCAAAGCTCATATCAACAGACGGAGTATCAACAACTGTAGCATCACTGTCTAACTCTTCCATACGGAAAGAAACAACCGGTGAAATTAAGTCCTCAAAACTGTCCACTGTGTTCTCCTGAGTATCATCTGCAATAATCGGATCTTGGGACTCTTCTACAATCTCTACCATAGCTGAGAGATCATCAACCCTCAGTGCACTAACATCTGAGCACCCCTGTACACTCTGAGTGCAAGCATCAAACTCATCCTCATCTTCACTATCTCCTATCTCATAATCATAATAATCATGGGACATGCTACTCTCTCATCGAAGTGATCTGTAGTGCCCTCTCCTATGCTTAACAAAGCGATCAAAAGGCAAAAACTTCTGAATTCGAGGTGGTACTAACTCCCACTCCTCATTCGCTGTCATATACCGTGCGGGTTTGTTTTTGGATGTAGGATATGAAAGAGATTCATTCAACCTCTTCAAACTTAGTTTCAACTTCCTCATATCATAGTCCCATCGACTCTGAGTATATGAAGTCATCATGATACTTTACCCAAGCTACCCAACATGATGGCAAGACATTAGCTCTGATGTGCCCAACAAGATGGCAGGAATTTAGCTCTGATGTGCCCAACAGGATGGCAGGAATTTAGCTCTGATACCACTGTAATATCCCCTACCAATAGAGATATATGAAAGACACAAAACTATGATACCAAAGGCCAAAGCTCTGATACCACTGTAATATCCCCTACCCAATAGAGATATATGAAAGACACAAAACTATGATACCAAAGACCAAAGCTCTGATACCACTGTAATGTCCCTTACTTAGGGGCTTCTTTTCTCCCTACAAAAGCTCTGAACAACTGTAATATCCCCTTCAAACAGGGAATATATAAATTCATAAAGCTCTGATCACAGATACAAACTTGCAGAATAGATTCAAATAAGCATACACAAATCAAAGTATAATCTCTCAATAGCAATTAAAGATCACATTACTTGTTCTTCTGGACGATTACACAATTGAGTCTTTGTTATACAAAATAAAGAATATTAAAATCCTGGTCTTAAAACCTTAGCTTTTGCTAATCCGGTAATGGAAACTAGATCTGGAAGTGTCTCGGCCTTTCTGTGTCGACCCACAGATGCCGTCGTCGGTCGATATATCGCCGACGTCGGTCACTGTCGGTCGGCTTTCTACCGACGTCGGTCTTCAGTCGATCGATGTCGGTCACTGTAGCCCTTTCTCTACCGAGGTCGGTGCCTGATGCGGATCTGTACGGACCTGTACGGACTTGGTACGGCCGCCAACCTGTCTCTTCTCAACCCCTGATAGCTGAATAGCCTGATCTCACGAATATAGATTCTAACACAAGATCTATCTCTCTATAACTTATTAGATCAAAACTAAATAAAGAAAATACCTGGAAAGCTCTGTGATAAACTTCTGTGTGAAGTTATCTCTCAACTCTGGAATTCTGTGATAACTTCTGGGTGAAGCTATCTCTCAATTTGGCAATAAATCAGCTGATATCTCACAGCCTCTAAATCACACACAATGAAGAGGGAACGTTCTTCACTGCAATGGAATCCTGGAACCCTTGGCTCAGTCTTCACAGAAGAATTACTTCAATTTTCAATAATCAATAATCTATGCATACCTCAATAATGGCCTCCATGTGAAACCCTTATACCCTCAAAAGATATGCTTGCCCTAATTAGGGTTTTCTTAAATTAGCATTAGGGTTTCTAATTTAAAATTAGAGCAAATAATTAATAATTAATAATTAATTATTAATGAGACCAAATAATTAATATTTGATTAAATCAATCAAATATTAATATCTCCCTCAATATACGTCGGATCCTCAAACCGATCGAAGCAGGTGAATCAGGGAGTGATTCCGCATATGACCATACCAAAATAAAGGTGCTCCGCTGCATGTCAAATATCCCTAAATAATAGGAGCATCAATCAAACATGTCTGAAAGACCCTGAATGAAAACCAAATGTAGAAATTCTGCGAATCAAAGTCAAGCCAAGCTCCATTATGACCCTCTATCCATCATATTAGCCTACGAAGGTCGTATAATAGGCCAATCATCAAATCTGTCAATGTCCATGAAAAAGGGGACATGACACTTTTGATCATCTTCAAATCATTTGCAACAATGATGAATCAATATAATTGCCTTCATACATTCTCTCTCAAATTATACTACACATTCCTCTAATACTATGACCTGACCATTTACAAATCTCCCCCTTTATTTATGAATGAAGATTAAATATATTGACAAAGCACTACCTTACTCTGATCAAGTCATCAAATCAACATATTTGAGTTCACATATATAGAAGACTTTGTCATATCTCCATTATGACTAGAACATCTCACATATGTCCCCCCTCACATCATGCATAGATATTCAAGCCTTTATAACTATCTTAGTTAGTTCCCCCAACTCCATGCTCGACCTAGATCATGATATCTTCAAAGATACTTTTTAACAAACTAGATCTCTCATCAACTCTTCAAACACTTAGAACCAATCAATTTGACCCTTTAGGACCAAAATACCTGAACAAGTTACCTAAATCAATTTACTATAGACTACTGGAGAAATCTTATGAACTATTTTTTCCCCCTCAACCAATAACCTTCTATTTATTTGTAGACAAGGAGATGACTCCCAACCTTTGTCTTAGATACTCAAATGTTGCTTTAGTTAATGGTTTGGTCATAATGTCTACAAGTTATTCTTTTGTAGGCACACATTATAACTTAACACATTGATTTCTCACTTGTTCTCTCAAGAGATTATATGTAATAAGAATGTGTTTAGTTTTTGGGTGCATTACAAGATTATTTGAGATACTAGTTACACTAGTATTACCATAGTAGATAGGACAAACTTCTTTTTGCCTTACCTTATAGTCTTCTAAGGTTTTCTTCATCCATATAGCTTGAGTGCAACATGAGGTAGTAGCTATATACTCAACTTTTGTAGTGGATAGGGATGTTGAGACTTTCTTCTTGCTTAGACAAGATACCAGGTATTCACCCAAGAAGAAAACACCACCACTGGTACTCTTCCTATCATCCACACAACTAGCCCAATTTGCATCAGTGTATGTCTTTAGGGTGAACTTTTTTCTCCTAGGATACCATAAACCATATTCTATGTTGCCCATAAGATACCTTAATATTATTTTAACTTATTTCAAGTGATATTATCTAGGATCAAATTAAAACCTAACAACAATTCCTACTACTTGCATGATGTCAAGTCTAGAGGAAGTGGAGTAGAGAAGACTTCCAATCATGGATCTATACAATGTTTGATCAACCTCTGGTGAGTCATCTTGCTTACTCAACTATCAAAATATAATCATTGGTTTACTCATTAGATTACACTCCATCATATTGAATTTCCTTAGCATATCATTAATGTATTTAGCATGTGAATTGAATAGCCCTGCATCTAGTTGGTTAATTTACAATCTTGGCAAGAATGAAAGATCCCCCAACATAGACATCTCAAATTTAGTCTTCATGATATCTACAAATTATTTACTCATATTATCATTATCATAAATAAATATTATGTCATCAACATAGATAAGTACAAGTAATTGATGACTACCTTTAGTCTTAATGTACAAATTGCTATTGGTTACCCCTTTTTTGAAACCTTGACTCAAAATATTCTTGTCTAGATTATCACACCAATCTCTAAGATCTTGTTTAATTCCATATAAAGCTTTCTTCAATTTTCACACATAGTCTTAATCACTTGACAAGAAGAATCCTTTAGGTAACTCAATGTATACTTCTTCTAAGTTTCCATTCATAAAGGTAGATTTCAAATCACTTTGGTATACTATAAAATATTTGAAACTAGGATATTACAAGAAGAGTCTAATTGCTTCCATTATTACCATTGGAGCAAAAGTATCATCAAAATCTATCCCTTCAACCTGAGCATATCCTTTACACACTAGTTTAACTTTATTTCTTGTGACATCTCTTTCTCATTTATCTTATTTATGAAGACCCACTTAGTGCCTATCACATTCTTGGTTTTTGGTCTAGGAACTAGATCCCATGTTTCATTATTTACTATTTGATAATGTTATTCATCCATAACACATATCCAACTTTCCTATTTTCTAGATTACATGCACTTTTTAGGTTCAATCGATGAAAAAAGTATAGTGTTTTATTGATTCTAATTGATCAAAAAAATTCTCTAGTTTACAACCTTGCATTCACATTACCAATTACCTGGGAGGCAAGATCATCCTTATGTATTCTCTTAGATTGAGATTTAGTGTCAATTTTTTCTTATTCATCTTCATCTTCATAATATATTTGAATAGATAACCCATCCTTGTTTGAAATAGAATTCTAAATAGTATCGTGTACTTGCAAGTTTGACTTATTGACTCTATTTGACTTATCTACACTGACATTTGACCTTTGAATAATATTGTTAAGTATCTTTTTAAAGAATCTATAGGCAGAGCTGATAGAAGAGTACCCTAAGAAGATGCCTTGATCTTTAAAAGAATTTTCCAAGATTTTCTTCATCCCTTTTCATATAACACTTGCTCTCAAAAACATTAAAATAGTTGACATTCATAGCTCTATTCTTCAAAAGATCATATATAGTATTATTTCCATTTAATCTAATTTGACACCTATTAAAGTTTAAACTTAAGTGTTTTCTACCTCTTCCTAATAACCATCTAATAATTTAGCATTTTGAAGCATAGTTATACTCATTTCTTGAATAGTTCTATTTTTCCTTTCAACAACACCATTCTATTCTAGTGTTATAGCATCATAATAGTGTCTTCTTATCCCTTATTCTTCACATAAGTCATCAAAATCATGAGATCAAAACTCACCTCCTCTATCTGATCTTACACACTTAATTTTATATTCTTTCTCATTTTACACAAGTGCTTTGAATGTTTTAAATCTTGTAAAAGATTCATATTTCTCTTTAAGAAATCATATCCAAATCATCCTAGTGAAATCATTAATGACAAAAATGAAATAGTTGTTACCTTGAATACTTTGACTTATCATAGGTCCACATAGTTCTATTTTGGATCAATTCTAATGGAGCAATAATGGAATGTTCCTTGGATTTGTATCTCTTCTTGATTTGATTTACATGAAGACATGCTTTGTAGAGAGAATAAGGAATTTTGGTAATTTTTTATATGTCTTACTTACCCCTTTGAATTTATCCTTACCATATTGTCAAAATTAATATGTCCAAGTCTTCTATGCTAAATCTAGCTTTAATCTAGTTGACTTATGAAACACTCATCCTTCTTGGGTGCATAGAAGATATACAAGTTATTTTCTACTTTATGAATGTTTGTAATTATTTTTATAGACTTTACTCTTTTAACTTCACATTCCTTTTCATGAAAGGTTAGAATATTTCCTTGCTCGCACATTTGACTTACACTTAATAGATTACATTTTAGACCTTCTACATATAAGACATTCTCTATTCTAGTATGGTCATTTTGAAGACTCACATTACCTTTTACAATAATATTAGTAGATTTGTTATTAACAAATCTAATTGAACCTAGATTGGTCTTTTTGAGAGAGATAAAATTTCTCTTGTCTCCTCTCATATGACTTGAGCACCCACTATCTATGTACCATTTCTTGTTCTCATCTTCTTAAGTGTGGAAACATATTTTAACAAACATTTACTCTTCCTTTGGTGCACTATAAGTGTTTTGTTTCTTTTATTCTTCTTTCTTAAGCTTATTTTCCTTGAACCATTTCATGGTGTCAATGACTTGTATGTCCTTTTTACAAAAGGATTTTTTTCAATTATTAGAAATATGATGTTTTTAATTGTAGTTGTAGCAAACCCAATCTCTTTTGATCTTAAGAGATAGAACATAATTCTTATTTCTATGACCAAATTGATTTCGTGTAAAACAATATCCATTGAAAAAATTATTCATGTTGGATCTCCATTTTTATTATTCATTACTAATCAATGAATCTTTATTGTTATTTGGTGAAGTTAGATTCCCTTTTGACCTTGGATAAGAGTATATTTTAATATGTTAAGACTTTACTTGATTTGATCTCACAACATCTAGAGGGAGTCAGATTTGAATTTTCTCTTCCATTCAGATTTTTGATCTCTCTTTCTAGAAGTTCAAACTTTGACAAAGCACATACTATTTCACCATGAAGATCCTTTACACCTACAATCCAATTCTTAAACATTCATCACATATAATCATGATGCATACAAATTATCCATTACAGTGAACATAAAAAGAGAAAGCACATAACATATGATATATGTGGGAAGCCCTCTTGGGGGATAAAACCCACCAAACATTTCAAGATGGAATACAGTATTAAAAATAACAAGATATAGCATTTATACCATCACCAACTGATCAAGGAACACCCATCCCTTTATTTAATGATGTAGCCATCTAAGGAGTAACTAACCCTCTAGGAAACCAAGCATCCACTCAGCTACCTCAATCTGATCACCACCTCTTATATGATGTATTTAACAATTTATTATGGACTTATCTTTCTTTTACTCTTATTCACCCTTTAATATTTCTCAAATAGCCTCTAGGGCTTACTCGTTCAATCTACCTCTTCTAAGCTCATTTTTTCCAATGCCCTGTGTGTCCTCCTACATGAATTTGATCAAATAAACATGACTAATGATACTTTCTATTTGATGGTCATAAATTACATGTACCTTTTGTTTCAAAGGTTCTCTCCTTTTCTTAGCACAACGTTCTCTCAACTCCACTCTAAATAGGCCAATTATGCATAGTATTTATACCATATACTCATCTAAACCATCTTGGTCAAACAAGATGATTACTATAATTTTTATACCTTTTAAATAGGTCTTCATACATCTTACATGTAATAAAACCACACTCCTTAGATCAGTCATTACCTTATTAACCCCAAACCATGATTAGGTCTTTGTGAGACCTAAAACAATTAGGCCTACTCACCCATATGTTACAACTACAATTTTGTGGGCCACATTAAGCTTATGACAATGCCTTTAACACATCAAAACTATATCAAATATATGCTTTATAACTCACTCATGGGTCCATTCCACTTGTAACACCAACTCAACACTTGAACCTAACAATTAGGTCTCCTCCCTCTTTAGTCCTCCAAACAAAGAAAATATAATCTCAAACTTCTAAAGAAATAAATCAAATATTTACATATCCATATGATTACATCACATGTATGAAACTTTTAAGACCTATGCAACACCTCCATGTTCCTTATGCATTCTAAAATAGCCTCTAAGGACTCAAATCAACTCTCTCAAAATGATCACTAAGACTGGTCATATACAGTCAAAATATAATCACACTATTTTAACTCTCCATAATTTAATATGGGAAATATAATATCTAAAATAAATTATCATGAACCTTTAATACTTAGTTGAAATATTCATATTCATTTTTTTCGTCAACTCTACTCAGAACATCTTCAACTTACCTCTACAAGATGGTCACTCAAGATGCTAGTGTATTCAATAAACATATTCAAATTCTCAGCATTTGTTCATATTGAATATGGATTTTTAAAACTTAAAAAATACATAAATATTGTATTTATGGAGTATAAAAAACTCTCTAATAGTTATTTTATCTTGAAACATATAAATACAATCAAGATTTCTTCAGTTACCCTTTTTGGGTCACTTGCAAAACATGATCAAACCTTCATTCAAATTTGGAGATTAATAAATTTGATCATATAGATATTAAAACCTTATAACCAATTAATATTTATGGGAATTGAATTATTCTTCAACTTTTCCTTTTACACCATAAATAAATTCATCCTCGATCAAAAGATATAAGTAAAATACTAAGCACTAGTTTATCCTTTTCTTAATTCAAATGCCAACGGTCCATGGTTAATGTAAAATTATCTATAGACATGTGTCATCATGTTTTGTCCTCAGACATCTTGCTCAAAATCACTCCATCAATCTCCTTGCGATCCTGTTTAATTTAAATTGCATCACTCACTATTTATCTTAGATCATCACTTCTGAGATCAGGCCACTTAGTAGCCCCATGTGCCCTCTATGCACCCTATAGTCAATATAATGAACTTTCACCACTTAGCATACCCATATGCCTGATTTGCATTCTATTGAATTATTAGCTAATTTTCACCATTTATATTTTTCTACATGGTTGAATGCACTCTATAGATCTTGATCTACTGCTCAAACTTTATGAATGTGACACATGTCATCATCTCATTCATTCTCATGATCTTTGACTAATTTCCTTCATGCTCACCATTTATCTTTATCTAAAAAGTATAACGCCCACTATTAGATCCATATCTATTCAAATTAATCACTCACCATAGATCTTCATCGCTAGATTAAAGACTCACTGTAGATCTTTGAAATCATAAAATTGGCTAAGTATGGGAACTTGGTGAACTCTATCTGAGAAGCCAAATTTATGCCTTAATAAATTTTGATACACTTCATGTCTATACCTAAAACTTGAACCATATTATCTCCTCACATATGGGAATTAATCCATGTATCAAGATGTTCTTGTAACCTTCACATATGTGAATGTTGATGTCATCAATTTTCTCACTCAACTTTATCTATCAAGATGACTACTTGAACATAGACACTCATATGACTACTATGATGAATTTATTTCACTTCCACAAGCATTCTAAGCACTCAAAAAACCCCATAGAGTCTCTAAAACATGACCATACTATCAAAAACATCCACCATTTTCCTATCGAAGTCAAACACTAATGAACTATGTAAGAACATTGAATCACACTTTGTCATTGTCATTATAGCACACATGACACCTCATCAACATCCTTGGTCACCTTAGAGACATAATTTACAAACCTACAACATAGATGCAATCAAAAAAGGGGTATGTAAGTGTTAACATAGGTAGTTTAAGTAAATCATTAAGTTTCTTTTATTCTATGGAAATTTACCAAGACATAAGGAGGTCACTATTTAATGTTTATGAAGTAAAAGCATACATCATCTTAAATATACTTAGTCTATTTTTCCAAAGATTAACCATTGAAGAGATTCCTCTATTTTACCATAGTCTCAATCAAATTGAGTTTTGGGTGACTAATATAAAATATTTTTGATACAATGACCATTATCTAGGGAAAGGTAACTTTTAAATCTATATATAAAACACAAGTTTGGCCATCACAATCTTTATGAGATAAACAACTAATAACTATAAGCTTCCTTTCATATAATCCATTAATTTGTATTTGATGCACTACAATTTATTTGTATGGATGGTCAAAACTATTAATATAATATAATCAATGAACCAGTATTTTACTCATGAACAAGAGATTATTGAAGTGTGGTAATCATTTAATTTTTATTAATTAAAATTAAATAAAGAAAACCTATTTTATGTTATCATTTTTCTTAGAACAACAATTTATGCATATTTCCCATATGCATTAAAATATACTCAAATAGTTTCAATAATGTGACCACAACATTCTAATATGCAACACCTAATTTAACACTATAACTTATGTTTCTTTTCTCTACTAAATATATATATATATATATATATATATATATATATATATATATATATATATATATATATATATATATCACAATTTATCCTCCTTTCTTAATGTTATAAAAGCGTAAATAAAAGTAAAAACATGTGCATTATAGTACTAGAGTTTCATGCTCAATAGTTGGGTTTATATTGTACAAATAGATGCTCAATTAGGATATGCTTTGGTGCCATGTTCTACCTAGTCACCCTCACAATGAGTGTATAATATCCACAAAGGAGTATTAAAGAATCCTTTGAATGCTTTGTTGCTTATTTACTATATAACCCACTATTTTCAGACCCAAAATAATGTTCCCCTTGATAATAAGACATCCTTTATTTTTATTTAAAATTTGACATGTTAAACAAGTGAGAAAGAGAATTTATAATAGTTAAAAAAATTAACTCAAGGCTAATAGCCACAAGAGGGATTACAACCTAGCCAATTAAATCATATCTATGTCAATAGAGGTAAAATTACAATAGAATAAAAGTGATATGAATATATATAAAGATGTTGAATTTCATTGCAAGTATAGGGTCCCCAAGATATATAACACCTTGAAATCCAAGCATTGTCATGACATGGAGAACATGAAAAATAAGAAATACATTATGCATAATGGAGATATTTAACATGATGAGAGAGAAAATTATCCAAAGATAGTAATCTGGGACATTCCCACTTGTCTCACACTCTAGTGAAGGCCTCAATGCTACATAACTAAAAATGTCAACAAACCCAATAGAAATACCAAACTTAGAGAAAAATTATTGTTCTTATTCAATAGATCCCAATAAAATAATTATGTTGGATATTATACTACCCTGAGCTCTATTCCACTTTGTAGGAGATGGGTGAGTGGTCTGACAAAATAATACCTGAGTGGGCATTGATAGGATAGCCATTAATGCTAGAAAAGGAAAAATATTTTTCTCTCACATCATAAAGTGATTTATCCATTTGGCCATACAGTGATCCCCAAATTGGTAGTTAGACCACCTAAATCAAGACATGGGATTAAATGTCCACCATTCGAGGAGAGGGTCTGCTAGCCCCCATTTATTTTTTAAATAGTACCAATCCTCATCTTTATCAACATACCAATACACAGGGAGGGATTGATATTTGTCTTGAGAGTGTTATATCATATTAAAGTCACCACACATATGCCATGTGGAAGGAGGCAACATGTTTTCCAAATATCATCAAAGCAAAGAGTGCTCAGTACCATCATCCGGAGCATAGATGTTTATAATGCCAAATAGATGGCCATCAATGTCAATAATAATCCATGTTGCCTAATTTGATGCATCCTCCACTATGGTAATGATGCCAAAGGATTCCTTAGGAGTAATTAAAATGTAGGTGTTTCCACATCCCATCTCATGTGATGTGGTGATCTAGGTTGCATCTGACCAAATTCTACATAGGGATATCTAGAGAAAAATAGATACCCTAACTTCCTACAGATAGAGAATATGTGGGAAACAAATATGTTGACAAGTAGTTCACATAGATTATTTATGAATAGACTTTCTAAGACCCCTAATATTCCATGATAAAACATTCACATGCAGGGATAATCCATTTAAATCTCACCTTACCTATCCTTAAAATACACCAATGTTGTGAATTTATTATGTTGGTGAGGGTGAGAGGTTAAATTGCCCTAATGGAATGATGTTTGGCATCATGTTCTTCCTAAAGATATTCACTGCCCTGATGAGGTGGGTTGTGAGACCACCATGATAATGAGCTACTATTTGAAAGAAACTTAGCCATAGGCATCTTAAAATTTTGGGAGGCTATAGAAATGAATTTCAGGTTAAGAGGAACCAATTTAGTAGGGGTGGTAGGTAAGTCCCATGAGAGGGTGTGAAAACTGGTTGAGAGTCCTCCTAAAGTGACATATGGAGTGTGTTTTGTGGCTTGGGGCCCAAATACCATTTGGGTGCTATTGTGGTCTAGCGATCACCTTCGTCTATCATTTTTGGCTTCTTAGTTTTAGGGGACCTCACAAGGTTGATAAAGGACTCATGAGGTTGAAAAGGGACCTGAATGGCTTTCGAGATAAATTTTAATAAATAACTAGGAAACTAGCCAAAATTTTAGCTTGAAATTTATAAAATAACCCTCCACTACTTTAATTTAGTTATCTTCCTCAAAAAAATCATAATGTCAACCATAGTATGAAGTTATTATTATCAAAATTATACCTATGCAGGTTTGATGGTACTAATCCACTCACATGGATTACTAAAATTGAAAATTTATTTGATCTACATTAGACTTCCTATTGATAAAATGTGGTCATGGCCTATCTATATCTAGAACCTAATAAATTTATTTGGTATCATTGGTTGTGTTCTCAAAATAATAAAAGGGTATCTCATTTTCATAGTTAGTATTTTATTGGGAGTTTCAACTCTACTATCATAAAATGTCTTAGAAAACTACTTGAGCCAACTAGTCGAGTTCTGCTAAACTTGGATAGTAAAGGACTGCATTTATCTATTTTAGAATCTCTCCTTATGTATGGAAAACATCACTTAGAAAAATATTAATGACCTATTTATGGGTATCCCCAAAGATAACATCCAGTTGAAGTTTTACATGTTTCATCCTAGTAATGTATCTAAAGCACTACAAATGTGACATCTAGCTGAGGAAAAATAGTTGATTAAACAAAGACCTTTTACTTATGTTCATGAATGCAGCTTTCTATCACCATCATTCTAGTAGCCTACCCAATCATCATCTTGAAAAATTGAATAAAAATGTGCAAAAGGTTTGTGTTTTGGCTATGAAAGCAAATGGATCTAAGGACATCAATGTGCTAAAAAGAAGTTATTTTACATTGAAGGTGTCAATGGAAAGGAATAAGATCATGAACACTCAAGTCAAGTTTAGAAGAAACTAAGGATGAATCTAAATATTTTTAACCTACTATTTATTTTCATGCACTTTTAGGCACTATTAATCCACAAACTCTTAAGGTGGTGTGTTTATTTAATAAATAGATGGTGGTTGTGTTAATTAACTCTAAGAGTACACATAACTTCATCAACATTAATTTGACTACTCATTTGAACTATTTCACTTACCCATCTCTATAATTTTAATTCATGACTATAGGTAGTACCATCAACTATTCTATAAAGACCCATATCATTAAGCTTGTTATGGGAGACTACTTTTCAAATTACCCTATGTTTGTTATTCTAAGGGTACGTGTTGACACTATTTTGGGGGTATAGTTGTTCACCAATTTGGGTACTATTGATATATATTTCTAATAATTATTTATGAGGTTCCATTAAGAAAGTAAGACCTTTGAATTTTTTGAATTATGGGATAATTATCCATAACTAGTTATCTCCCATAAGATGATGGAGATTCTAAGAAAAGGGGATGATTGATTTATGGCGTGCTTATTTTCCATAGAAGTTCAAACTACCAAGGAGTATGCACATCTTTATTTACAAAGGGTGGTTGATGACCATTCTATTATTTTTTGTGACATGCCAAAAGGTCTTTCTTCTAAGCGGTGGGTGTGATCACACCATCAGACTCATTCTGGGGAGTACACCACCCAACATTAGATCCTATAGGTATCCATGTTCCTAGAAGAGTAAAATTGATAAGATGGTATAAGATATTTTGGAGGTAAAAATCATCTGACATACTCAAAGTAAACATTACTCCCCTGTGGTCCTATTGTGGAATAAGGATTGGACATAGAAGATGCTCCAAGACTATAGAAAAAATCAACAAGTAAACCATCAAAGATAAGTTTTCTATTCCATAAATTAATGATTTTCAAGATGAATTTCATGGTGTTATTTATTTTATGAATTTAGACCTTCATTATAGGTATCATCATATTCAAATCCACAATGAGGACACAAGTAAACTAGATTCCAAAACTCATGAAGGCCATTATGAATTTATGGTCATGCCTTTTGGCCTCAAAAATGAACCATCTACATTTTCAATTTTTATTAGTATTATTTTTATGCCACATTTTATAAAATTTTTACTTGTTTTTTTAATGATATCCTCATCTACAATAAAAATTGGGATGACTATTTGAAGGATATGAAACATGTACATTTAGTTTTAGAATAACATCAACTTTATGCCAAACTTCCAGATTTTATTTTGGTGTAAAGAGGTGGAGTACTTGGGTCATATTTTTTGACATGAAAGAGTGAAATTTGATCCTTAAAAAAATACAAACAATGATGGAGTTGTAGGTTCTCAAGACCCTCAAGAAGCTTAGAGGATTTTTGGGGTTAATTGGTTACTATCATATGTTTGTTAAAAATTATGGTAGTATTTTAGTGGAACTCACTTATTTTATAAATAAAGACTCCTTCTAGTAGACTGATTCAACTAAGAAGGTGTTTGAATAGTCAAAAATGAATATGTGCACAACTCCATTTTTGACTACTCTAGATTTTTTTAAAATTTTATTGTGGACTGTAATGCATCTTGATATGGCATGAGAGATATACTCATGAAAAAATGAAAACCTATGGCATTTCAAATTTTCCAACTAAAGCGAAAAATAGGTTCAACCAATCTATAAGAAAGAGATGATGGCTATTCTACAAGTAGTCAAGTAATGGAGTCCTTATCTAATGGTTGGTCACTTTTAGGGAAATACTGATCATGATAGCCTAAAATATTTTTTGGAAAAATAATTATCATATACAGAACAAAAAATGGGTTACTAAAATATTTTACTATGAATTTTTAAAATAAACTATAAGAAAAGAAAATAAAATGTTGTTGAATATGCACTATCTTAGATGGATGAATCAGTTGAGGCATTGCTATGAGAAATGACTATTTCATAGGAATATTGGATAGAAGAAGTAAGATCAAAATAGGAGAATGACCATGCCACCAATGATTTGATAAAAAATATTCAGGAGGGTTCTGTGGGAGCTAAAATATTTAAATGGAAAGGGAAAACATTATTGTATAAATACATATTATACATTCGTATGCATTCTCTTCAAAAATAAAATCTTTTGGGAACTTCATACATCTATACTAGGAGGTCACATAGTATATTGAAAACATTTCATATAATCAAGTAAGATTTTGTTAGGAAGAAATCAAGGGGGATGTATATAAATATGTGGTTGAATAAATGATATGTAACTAGAATAAAACTAAGACCATTAAGACCCCAAGTCTTTTTCATCCTTTCTCCATCCCTAACTAGCATTGAGAGGAGGTTTACATGAATTTCATGAATGGGTTACCATGGTTTAAGGATAAAACTGTTATCATGGTAGATTTGAATTGACTCACCAAATATGCTCATTTTTTTCCTTATCGCAACCATTTGTTATTAGTATAGTAGTTTTTGCTTTTCTCAATATAGTTCATAAATTTAATGGTAATCCAAGGATCATTATAATTCACTAAGATCCTATATTTGCTAATAAATTTTGAACTTAATTATTTGCTTATGAGGCAACCCTTTTGGCTCATATCTCACCTTATCATCCTCAATCTAATGGACAAATAGAGGTAGTGAAAAAATTTCTAGAAGGAGATCTGCATTATTTTTTTCTTAACATATAGTACAAATGGGTTCATTAGATATCACTTGTTGAATGGTGGTATAACACTTATTCTCACACTTATAACAAAAAAAATTATTTTGTGGAATTGTATTGGTATCAATCCCCATCCATAATTTCCTCCTTTATGGTGTATCTTAATTTATAAACATATTCACCATCAATAAAAGATACTAGTGAATTTGTGAGAGAATTTAGCAATGGCACAAAATTGGAAATAACAAGTAGATCAACAATGTAGTGAGATAAATTTTGTCATAGATGATTGGGTCTTCATGAATTTGTAATCATATAAGTATATGTCTCTGAATAAACATAAAAATTATAATAAGTTATCACCTAGGTATTATGGCCCTTATCAGATCTTGAAGAAAATTGCTCATGTGTCTTGCAAACTCAAAGGTCCCCCATCCATTTGTATACATCCAATCCATTTGTATGGCCCTTATCAGATCTTGAAAAAAATTGCTTGTGTGTCTTGCTAATAAATTTTGAACTTAATTATTTGCTTATGAGGCAACCCTTTTGGCTCATATCTCACCTTATCATCCTCAATCTAATGGACAAATAGAGTTAGTGAAAAAATTTCTAGAAGGAGATATGCATTATTTTTTTCTTAACATATAGTACAAATGGATTCATTAGATATTACTTGTCGAATGGTGGTATAACACTTATTCTCACACTTATAAGAAAAAAATTTATTTTGTGGAATTGTATTGGTATCAATCCCCATCCATAATTTCCTCCTTTATGGTGTATCTTAATTTAGAAACATATTCACCATCAATAGGAGATACTAGTGAATTTGTGAGAGAATTTAGCAATGGCACAAAAAAAAAAGGAAATAACAAGTAGATCAACACTGTAGTGAGATAAATTTTGACATAGATGATTGGGTCTTCATGAATTTGTAATCATATAAGTATATGTCTCTGAATAAACATAAAAATTATAATAAGTTATCACCTAAGTATTATGGCCCTTATCAGATCTTGAAGAAAATTGCTCGTGTCTCTTGCAAACTCAAAGGTCTCCCATCCATTTCTATACATCCAATTTTCTATGTATATTACGTAAAGAAGGTAATTGAATACAAAGTTTCCACTTAGACTAATTTAACAAAATTGGATGAAGAAGACTAATTCATTCTAGATCTTGAAGAGGTCCTTCACACGTGTAATAAAAAACTAAGGACTAGAGAGATTAAGGAATTTTTGGTCAAATCAAAGAACCTCCATTATAAAGATGCAAAATGGGAGAATGAGATGTTCCTATACATTCAATGTTCAAAACAAAATTGTTGTGAATGGGAATGGCATGTTATGCCTTTAACCAATAGTACATCAGAAATTGTTCAAATAGGGGTTTTCTTTTTTACCATATTTTTTTATTATGATTTTTATTTCCTCACTTGCATTTTTTATATTTTCATAGATAAGCTTGCTTAGGTTTACTTGGAGTTAAATTTTGACCATATGAATAGGAATTAGCTCCCTTGACTAGCTATTTCAAGTATGGGAGTTACTATTCTATTATTGGTTCTCTGATTTCCTTCCTTGGGAGGATTTACTCATGCACTCCTATATGTATATCTCTTTGGTGAGCTATTGTTCACTAGATGATGGATTTTGGATCTTATCTTGTTTATGAAATATTCTAGTATGTGATTTAATTTTCTTTCATCTATTGTGTTATTTACATGATTGACTCATGCCTATGAAATACCTATGCATTCATTTAATCTAGAGATCTTGAGGTCTACTCCAATATAGTATCAAAGCCACTCTAGTTTTTGATTGTTTGGTTTTTTGATTGTTTTTAGTTTAATTTGAAATCTTGAGATTTGTTATTTGTAAATAAAAGATAGTTTATCATAATCCATTTATGGGAATTTTTTCATCTTTGGTGGAGTAATATTATTTTTAGAACTAGTTAATTGGCAGGCATTACCATAGTTTCTATAGTTTCTTTGTGACTACATGTTTAATGTGCCTTCATGTATTTTTCTAAAAAATATATATATGTAACTCCATATAACCTCAAGTCTAGTCTCCTCTATTCAGTGTTGATATGTATTTGGCCTTAGTTGGTTCTACATGTTTGACCTTGATTTTACATTTCTTCTAAACATCTTATGGTTACAATATTTTCACTTGTTGAGACTACTCTCATTACTGACCAGTTAGAACTACCAATTCATTGCGTGTGAGTTAGTCAAGAAGCATTAGAAAAGACTCCTATTTCAAAGGCTTGAAATTTTCTTCCAAAATAAGCTAAGTCTATTCAATTTTTCCTTAATATTTTTATCATGTTAAATTATGTTTTTAATAACTTGATTTAAAAAAAAGGAAAATAGGGTAGTTTTATTTTAATGCAAAGTAATGCATAAGAAGATTGGTCAAGTTTAGCAATGTTAGTTTATTTTTTTATTATTTTTTATATAACAATATGTTTTAGGAAATATTTAAAAATAAATTGTTATTCAATTTTTCACTTGCTTAAATTATACTTGCTTCATTGGATGTATTATCGATTAATTTTGATGTCTTCTTTTATTTATAAAATCTTATCTTTTGACTCATTGCATTGATTTTTCAAGATACACTATCAACTGAGTCTGACATGTTTTGAGCATGCATTTACAACATTGTGGGGGTGTTCACCATTAAATAGTTTAGGGTGGGTTGTACTATGCCTTTTTTGTCACTCTTTGCATTCTACTTACACTTTAATTTCTATAATAATTTCAACTTGCACTACTACTACATCTCATTTCTGAACTAATGGATTCAAGTTTAATTAACCCACTAACTCCCTTTAACTATCATGAATATAAAATCAAGATGATAATCATTATAAGGAGTAAGAATTTGTATAGGATAACAATGGGTGATGAAACTAAACCTAGCATATATGAAGAGATAGTTAAGTGGTATAATTATAATGATAAAGTCTATGGACTATTATGTCATTTAAAATCACTTAATCTCTTATTTTACTTAGAGCCTACCAAATCACCTCATGATGTATAGACAATTATGGGTAAACTATTTGGAGAGAAAGATGTGATGAGAGGTCACGAGCTTGATAACAAACTCATTAGTATAAATACTTGGAAATTTGACAGACTTAAGTATTTCTTCACTAAGATCAAGTCCTTTAGATTTTATTTTTAAATATTATGAGATAAAAAAAGAAGATGACCAGCTTGTTATTTCTATACTCTCTAAACTAGGTCTTGACTATTCAGTCTTTATCTCTACCTTCCATGCTACTACAAGTATTTTTGTCATTACATATAAAATTCACTCTTTATATGCTTTCATTATCAAGTTAAATAAAGAGAAAGATAATTTTATTCATATGGGAACATTTAATTCCATAAAACCTCAAGCCCTAATTATTGGTAATGGGAAAGTGAAGACTTTAAATAAAGAGAAGAAGAAGAAGAATAAGGATCGAGTGAAAATAAAATAATCAAACTTTACCAAAACCAACACTAAAGCCTCCTCTTCCAATGGTAAACCTATGAAATAGAAGGTTAAGTGTGCTTAATGTTAAAAAATGGGCATGATGAAAGCATGTGCATGAATAAGCAAATAAATCACCTAACTCATCTCCTAAAGAAGAACAACATAGGTCTTCATGATTTCATGAACCAGAATTCATCTACCCAAGATTCTACTAAGGCTAAGGGCAATGGTAAAGAGAAATAAAAGGTCAAGGCTCTTATATTAGTTAGCTTCAACATATTCATGGGTCATTGACTCAAGTCATTCTCTCCAAATGGCCTCTTCACTAGCTGATTTTTCTTCCTTAGAGCCTTGTAGTATTTATTCTATAATTTTGTGTGATGACACTTTTATACCAATTGTGGTGAGAAGGTCTATTGAAAAGGAAGGAGGAACTTTCAATAATGTTCTAAGTGTCCATTTCCTTTCAACAAATCTCCTATAACTATATCAAATCACTCATATCATCAAAGGTATGAGGGTCAATTTTTTATCAAATTTAATTATCACCAAGGAGTTGCATACTAATAATATAGTAGTAGTGGGTAAATTAAATCTAAGACATGTTATATAGCTTATCACATTTTTCACCTAATTATTCTTTGATATCATTCATTACTTATTCAAATAGAGTTATAAAATTATGTCATGAGTGGTTTGGCCACCTTAACTACCAGTACATTGAACAACTTAGAAAAAATGGCATGGTCATAGGCCTACCTCAAGTCTAATTCTTTAAGGGACTTTGTGAGGGGTGCTCTCTTGGAAAGCATTCTGAAGAAAAAATTGACAAAGGAAAATATTGGAGGGATTCACAAGCATTGGAGTTAGTATACAATGGCGTATTTGGGCCTTTTCTCAGTCTATCATTTACAAGGGCTAAGTACAATCTCACTTGCATTGATGATTTCTTGAGATATACATGGGTCTACTTTCTTAAGAAAAAATATAAAGTGTTTAAATATTTTCAAGACTTCAAGGCACTTGTTGAGAAATAATCTAAGAAATCCATCAAGGTTATTTACACTAACAATGGATTTGAATATGCCAACAACAAATTTGATCATTTTTTTACCATTGAAGCAATTGATTTCCAATAGAAAATTACTTATTGTCCCTCATATAAAAAAGTTCCATAAGGCAATAACATGTCCTTAAAAGAGATGTCTAGCTACATGATTCACTTGATGTCCTTAACACCTAAGTATCAGGATGAAGCCATTTGTTATACTTGTTATATTTAGAACAGGGTTCCTAACAAATCTTTGAAAGGCATAACACCCTTGGAATATTGGTATGGAAAGAAATATGATGTTAAATACCTTGAGGTTTTTAGATCTCTAACTATAACATGTATATAGAATAAGATACACAAAGCTATGGAACATCAATGGAAGCCTTGCATCTTTGTATATTATCTAGATGGTGTAAAGGCATACCACCTTCTATATCCAACCACATATGAGTTATTCATATAGAGGAGTATTCACTTTTAGGAGAGTCCCATAGATTCAACACTTGATACTTCCTCTCTTTCATTGGATTCACTAAGACTTGATTATTCTTCTTCCAACTCAAATCATCCAAAATAGGTTCCTAAGTTAGTGTCTTTTTCTTCTTCTAGTTTTAACAATGATGATGGTGATGGAGAGACTTTTACTCCCACATCTACACATGCTTCATAGGATGAGGTGTCAACAACTAACTCAGACACATCTGGGCCCCTCTACTCCATGCAGATAATTCAAAGTATAGGAACTTGGGTAGGGGATCCGGTAGGTGATAGACATATTTAGGCAAATTATAATAGTGATCCACATGATTTTTGTGCTTTATTTTTTAATTCATATAGATTATGAGATGCCTCAATCATAACTAAGTAGGATAGTGATATGCAGGAACAATATTCTTCCTTTATCAAGTACATAGATATATAAATCACTCAATCTATGACAATTCGCTAGTCAAAAGCTATGCAATAGTCCCACATCCAAATGCATTAATCTACATAATATATATATATATATATATATATATGTGTGTGTATGCCATTGAACATATTAGTACACTCTAAGTACATATTATACATAAGATATACCCTCAATACTACATTATTTAGTTCATTGTATTCCATATGTAACATCATAGAATATAAATATATGATTAAAAATAGTAGCATACTATATGAAATACTATCATATACAATTCACAGTGTTATATCAAATAGCGACAGATTATATATAATATTATATATCAATATAATATCCCTATTGGGCACATGATAATATCATATGATATAACAATTATATGATACAAAAATGTATAGATTACATACATACTCATACGATATTAAATAATAGATAGTGATCTTATGATAATCATATAAGTAACATATAATACGATAATCATCTAAAAAACAT
>JARHVA010008965.1:322500-355000 GCA_037957365.1 Torreya grandis | reverse complement strand
TGCATGTAAAATTTGTTGAATTCATTCTAGTTTTTTGAATTCTTATAGGTATTAAATAGATACATGTAAAATTATGATTCTCTTATAATACAAATTACCACAGTCTCTATTGTGTAATGAAAATACTACTAGTTTAATTCTTAGTTTGTATTCATACCTTTATCAGTATTTTCATAATCCTTTATACAATTCTTAAACTGATGTATATGCATATCTAACCTACAATTAATTATAAATTTGAATAGACACATTTGTATTTAACTTAGATAAATGTACAAACTCTATAACATTTCCTACCTAGAATTTCTTCTATTGGAATATGCCCTTTCCTTTTCCTTTGTGTCTTCTTTCCTATTACTTGTGCTACACCTCCTTCTACTCCCTTTCATTCTCTTATAAAAATACTTATCATCCCCTTTTCATAATCTCCATTAAGATTAAAAGGACATAGGTTTTGGCTTCAAGTGTCTTCTCCTTTTCATGAAAATATTCTTTCTAATTTGTTTTTATTTATTTTATTCTTGAATCATAATTTTTCTTTAGATTTATTTCATGAATTCTTTGTTTGTACTTGTATTAAACTCCAAAATTTAAATTCCTCTTAGTTTCCTATTATTTTAATTTTCTTTTCTTTTATGGTAATTTATTTCCTTGTTCTACTTTATTCACTTCTTAGAATATATTTACTAATTAATAAAAATAATATCACTTACTAATAAATCCTTTAATTAATAAATCCAACTTTATTCTAATTACACAAATTACAAGAAAATAATGGTTATAAATATGACTACCACGTAATCACACAAGATAAGTTCCAAATAACCATTAATCTAAACTAACCATGTGTAAGTAATTCTAATAGTAGCAGAATTAAAGACACTATGCTAACCATCTATTATGCATCTAACATGTGTTATTTATTATGGTGTGTGTAGGGTTATATTCGGGTTTCTATATCGCCCTCCAACATCTCCATATATGTCACCTTCTCTTATGGTGCTCTCCCTCCGTCATGCTCTGAGGGATGAGTTCTCCTATGGTAACCTCACACCAATCAAGTACTTAGACCATATCAATATGATATTCATACATCATAAAATATAACTTAAATAATTATTCAATATGATCATGACATAAGATTATACACTATAACTAACTCATGGCAATGTCATCATGTATTCTAAAAAATATCTTACTGTCCCATAACAACATATATCTCAAATTTTAATTAAAAATAACTATATCAAATTTGTCAACTATAGATATCTATAGATAATTTAGTGTGTTTGTTTCATCAGGAATAGGGATGTAACATCCTTCCCCCCTAAAAGTAGTCATCGTCTCAGATGATTCTTATCCCAACACATTTTTTTATTAAAAACCATTTTTAGTAAATAATTAATATGGTATAAAGTATCAATTTATGTAAATAAATGTGGAAATTATGTGTATAACTCATCTTAGTTCTCTCAAACACTACTATTATTAGAGTACTAGTTCCACCAATCCCTATAATGTGACATCTCCCTATTATGCAAACAAGGTTTGTGATTGTCACTTACTTTGAATGGTTCTATCATGACCACCCTGGGGTCCAGAACCAATAAGACAAGCTAATATACCATAGAACTAACCACTTATGATACCTTGAAGGGTCCCACATATCTAATTGAAATTTTCACTGACTTTCCAAAAGTACATGATGTCATCATAATCCAAAAAGAAATTGACATATAGAGTTTCAAAAAATCTTCCATCCCTTTTGTAAATCACTCTACCCTAGAGTGTGTTTTTATCATTCTAAAGAAAAGTATTTTAGAATCTTAGTAAGAATGATGTATATAAGCTAATACTATTGCTACTCCATGTAGTGTTAGGTAATTATAACATGTCAATATTGTCATTACTATTTGTAGATTTTCAATAAGTATGATGATGAATAAGAACTTGAAATACTATATTTACAATGTATACTAGATTTCAGAATTAAGGGACACCCATTCCATAGTATACATGCATATGGCCATATGACTGAATTTGACAAGCCCATCTATCAAATCTTAGATTCAACAAGTCCATATATTTGATCCAAACTTAGTAACTACCAAGTCAATGTGAGGATAAGTAGGATCTACTCCTATCACTTAGTAATGATGTTCCTAATTTACCATTCTTCCCTTAAGTCTCCATGACTTAGTGATCTCTAAAATGTGCACAAGGTTCTATGAATCACAACTCTATACTAACAGATCATAGAAATCAATAATATATGCTAATTAATAATATATGTACCAACATGCATATAAAAATATTATACAAGCATTCAGTAATTGTATTAAGTTGCCATTAATCACACATAACTAGTATAATATTTCATAGCTTAACCTATACTATTATACTCATATTTAAGAGGAAATAATTTTAAAATTAACATAACATAAAAATTTCAAGGATCTTGTACAATACTTACAATGTTATATAGGAACAAGTGAGTCAATGTATCCTTACTTGCTTAGCTAGTCCACAATAAGTTAAAAGTTTGTCTCAACCTTTTTAGACTCCGAAGATGTTATGCACATCATATACCCTACTTGATATTTGTGAAGGTACATAAATATTTTTTAAAAACAAAATTATTAAAGTAAAAATAGGATAATATAAGTCTCATAAAGATTATATAATAACATAATAATTATATTCAACTTATTAACCTTATTCTAAAAGCAATATAAATTCTAGGTTTGACACTCTGTGTGGTCTAATTTTACATGTTAGATAAAGTAATGTCTCTAAAAAATCACAAATGGAAAGTAGAGAACTAACATATCAACATTAAATCTCTTAAATACCCTCTCATGGTATGAATAAAAACATCACATCCCAAGTTGCCAAAATCACTACATACTTACCAAACTTGTAAGTTTTTTTTTATCATAACATGCTTCCACAAATACATATAAAATACTAACCATAAAGATGTATCAATCCATCCAATCATAAAATTTTTATCTCAATAATAAGTAAAAGACACTATGCCATGAACTCAAGGGAATAAGATTAAAAAAATATTTCAGAAACTATATTAAACATAATGAAGAAAATGAATCCTTTCAAGGGCTTACAAGAATGTCAAAGGAAAGTGAGGGAGTGACAACTCGCCTCTATGATTATTATGAGAGATGACACTTATTCCTAAACCACATAAACATATTGGGTGAAAAACCATAAGCAAAATCCTACCATAAAGGAATTCTTATCAAAGAAACTACACTCTATTATAATAAAATTCCTACCGCACTAGGTCGTACCAAACTAAAAATGGTTGTAAAATATTTCCCACTCCTAGGAATTATCTATAAAAACTAATGCATATTTGCTTAAGTGAGAAGCATCCCATGCTCTTAAATACTTATAACACAAAAAATAAATGGTAGAAGCAATTTTATTAGTAATAAATATGTAATCACTCTTGAGATCTCAAATCTAAATGGTCAAGAATATGGTAGGAATCTCTTATTAATAACTCATGAACTATGTTAAGAATTCACCTACCCAAACCTCATATATAACCATCACCATAAATATACTCTGATAATCCAACCCACAACAACTCAATAATGGCATAAGTGATCCTAAGGTTTCACACTCAATGTACACACACATCTCACTATCCTTATTTTTTATAAATAGAATCATATGAAAATGATAATGGACTCATTAGGTCCTAGATTTGATCCACAACTCTGATACCACATGTAAAAATATTGTTGGGTTTGACATATATAAACATGATTTTTTTTATAAACACATATATTATAAATAGATTACATCATAATAATCTAAGCATCGATCATATCAAAAAAACTACAAGTGTATTTACAATAAATAAGAACATGACATCAACAGTCACTGAACACTATCAATGAATGAAAATGCATCACAATATAATCTTTGAGAGTAGTTACAAATATCCAACCACTATTTTCAATCCATATTAAATATTTAATTATAATTATTCATGATAATGTTTCCTATAATAAATATAATATAATGTACATAAATAAGATGCATGGCTCCCTAGATCATGGTTTCCTTAAACTCTCTAATATTTGTGGCAATCTCAAGTGTCATCTCAATAGTATTAATATTATGGGGAGGGATAGAATCATCTAAGTGATTTTCAACAACAACCATGAACCAATGATCCCCCTACTAATCCCATCAGGAAATGGCCCTCCCTTCATAGATGAGTAGATAGTGAAGGCATGGGAATCTAGAGAGACAAGCAAGTACCTGTGTAATGTATTATTTCTAAAACTAAACATGCAATGTATAATATAAAACCCATTTTATTGTAATATATCACACAAACATGTAAATCACACTCATGAAATGATAATGTCTCACTAAACTTAATTTGGACAAAGTTTTAAGAATAATAAATAATAGAAATCTATAGATCAATCAAAATTCATACACATCATTTGATCAGATTGCCTGAGAGAAAACTTAATTGGTTTTCATTGATTAACATAAATATTTAAATTACATATTTATAGTGTACTTTCTCCATTCTAGAGAATAATATAGCCTACATAGCATTCATAATAGTCTGTTGATAATTATGTAATTTATATTATATTTTTGATGATTCACGCTTTCTCAAATAGTCATAAAATAATGTAATAAATCTTGATAGAATATCATTCTCCCTATTATTACATTATTTTTACAAATGTACTCTATCAATAAATCAAATTTGACCTTTCTAAGGGATTTGGTGAGTATATTTGCTATTTATACATCTATAGGGAAGTATTGGAGTTGGATGTGGTGGTTTAAAACATGATCTTGAATGTAGTGACATTTAACCTCTATGTGCATCATTATTTCATAATAAATAGGATTATTCACAAGCTTTAACACACCTTGATTTATGTAATACATGATAGGTGTCTCCTTTTCAATAAATCCTATATTAGCCAGAATGTGCCGTAACTATATCACCTCGTATACAGCTCCACATGTGATGCAATACTCTACCTCAATAGATGAGATAAAAACAACAGTTTGATTCTTACTGATCTATGAGATTGGTCTAGATCTGAGATAAAATATGTATCCTAATAAGATTCAACATAGTTTGAGTCAGTGTATCCTTGCAAGAAAAACTGACTATTCTTCTTGTATTCTAGACAATACTCAAGTGTACCTCAGACATATCTCAAAACATGCTTTACTAAAACCCAATGACATTTCTTCAGCTCCTACATAAATATTGAGAGATAGCTCAGAGTAAAACATATCTCTGCTCTGGTGTAGGTCAAGTAGATGAGACTCCAAACACGGTGTCTGTAGAGAGTTGTATCCACTTGAGTTGAATCCTAGAATCAAGAGAGTTGTAAACCTTTCTCTATCATTGTTTAAAGTGGCTTACAATCTGACATTCTATATTTTTCAAAGAGTGTTTTAGCATATTTTATTTAAGAGATAAAAATGTGATTTGGTTTTTACCATATCTCCAAGTCAAGATAGCAATGTAGTAGCCCTAAATTGGTCATGTTAAAGGATTGTTTGAGGTCATTCTTCAAAATATCAAATTGATCTTTTAAACTTTTAGTGATCAAAAGATCATCCACATATAGAACAAGAATTAAAATATATGTTCCTACCTTTTTTATATACAAGTTAGAATTTGAGGGTCTGCAATTAAAACCATGCTAGAAAAGATGATCATCTATTTTAATGTACTATGCCCTAGGAGCATGTTTTAGTCCATATAGTGATTTGATGAAATGACATACCTTTTTAGGATGATTTTCATCAAAAACTACTTTTGATTGGGTCATGTGTACTTATTCATTTAGATCACCATTAAGAAAATCAATTTTGACATCCATCTATTGAAATCATCATCCATTTTGTGTTACTAGTGTGCAAACAAATTTGATGGTCTTGATCCTCATAGTAGGTTCAAAGGTCTCTTTGTAGTCAATGCCCTCTTTTTGAGCATATTTTGCTACAAGTCATGTTTTATGTTTGTCAATGGATCTGTTTGCCTTTTATTTTGTTCTAAAAACCCATTTGTAACCTAGGGTTTATTTCTTGTATGCAGATCAACTAGTTCCCAAGTCTAATTCTTCATGAGTGAGTCATAGTCATGTTGATTTAAAGCTTCACAAACATTATCAGGTTCAAATCTATCAATAATTATACTCATGAGTGTAAAATTTACCTCATGTATTATCTAACTCCTCATTTTGAATCCAGATAAATTGGGGTCTCTATAGGTACCTAGTACCCACATCAAACAAGAACTTTGCTGCTATTATGAGGAACTGCTTGGTGGTTGTGAGGAACTATTTGGTGGATGTTCTACATCTCAAATATTAACATACAATTTCCCTCACATATCTTCTTAATATGAGGAGTGTCCTCATCGTCTAACTCAGGAATTAATCGATGTGAGGTAGTTGGTATTGATTCACCATTCTACATCTCAAAGGATGATTCATCAAATACCATATCTATGCTTTCATAGATTTTCCTCAGCTCGAGATCCTTGAGATGATATGCCTTTGAGGTTTTGCTATATCCCAATAGGATGCATGGGTGCATTTTGGACCTGATTTTATTCTTCTTTTGAGTTGGTACATACATATATATTTTGCAACCAAATACTCATAAATGAGAAATAAAAGGCTTTTTACCACTCCATACATCTTCAGGCATTTTTTCCTTCAAAATTTTTATTGGTGCCCTTTTAAGAAGATATACAAATATCTAAAATAATTCTACCCAATATCATTTCTCCAACTTGGCTATTAATAGCATGTAACAAGCCATTTCCATTATAGTATGATTGCATCACTTAACAATGCCATTCTCCTGGGGCATGTAAGGAGCAGCAAAATTTTGTTTAATTCCTTGCTAGTTTAGGAATACCAAGAATTTATTTGATGTGAATTCCCCCTTGATCTAATCAGAGGTAAATTAGACGTTTCCCAATCTCCTTCACAACTAGTTAATAGAAGACCTAGAAATGATGGAGGGCCTAACTCTTCTTTTTTCAGAAGAATGCCCATATCTTTTTGGAGTAGTCATCCACAAATAATTGGAAGTATTTATATCTTGATAATGAAGTAGGTAGTGAGCCATTCATATCATTATGAACAAACTTTAAATGTTTCTTGGCATGAAAGGATCTTTCTTTGAATAAATCCCTATGTTGTTTACCTGCAAGGCATCCAAGGCATACGAGCAAGGAACTAGACAACTTTGGAAGTCCATGTACCATCCCTTTAAAACTTAGCTAGTATAAAGATCTAGCTGATAAATGACCATAAAGGTAATGCCATAGGGTAGTGGATTATATCATTGAGGTAGATAAAGATACTATACAAGATGAAAATACATCTAAAGAAAACAACTTATCTCTTGAAAAAAAAAATTCAATAACATTACCTTTTCATGAAATTAGGCAGGTTTTGATTCCATTTTCAATAATAAACTCCACCTTAAATTGATGATTCAACAACTGATTGACTGATAAGAGATTGGATGTCAAACTAGGAACATATAGTAACTTCATAAGTGTACATTTTTATGTTTCAAAGGGAATGGTAACTTGACCTATTCCTATTGCAATATACTCCTTACCATTAGCAATCCTAAATTGATCTTCGATGGGTTGGTCCATCAACAAATTAAATAGGTTCTTGTCACCTATCATATGCTTAGTGTCACCTAAGTCAATCAACCGGATATTCCTCATGGGTTAAGAGGTCTAGGAGACTAATACTACATTTTTATTTTCATCAATTATCACCTCATCTAATTCATCTTCTTGTTGGGTAGTGAGATGTCCCTTTTGCTTCCACTGCAAAGGACATCTTATCTTCCAAGTATTATCACATCTTTATGTGCTTGGTCTATTGGTAGATCCTTTGTTTTGTCTATTGTACCTATAGTTTTCTGTGTCATGAGTGTTGGTGTGACAAATGTGAAACCACCTCTTCGACATCTATGAATGATGATAAGATAATTGTTATTGTTTTTGTTTCTATTGTGGCTTTTCTATAGGTCCCTTGTATGGTTTCTGACCTTGTTTCTACTTTATTTTAAGATCTTTATCTTCAGACTCATCATGAGCTAAATTGATTACTCCTTCTTACTATAACAGATTCACAAGCTCTTCAAATGATTATTTCTATTTAGTGACATTTGATGCCATGACAAACACTTGTAATTGGGAAAGGAGTGCTCAAAAGGTGATAGGGACCAATTTTTGGTCATCTACTATTTCTTTGAGATCTAATAATTTTTCTCATAGCTCAACTACCCATTGTAAGAATTATTTTACTTTTTCATCATACCCCATAGTGAGCATATGAAACTTGATTGTAGATGAAGTATCTTCCTTTGATTCTTTACTTTATATATTGTTGCTAATTTTTACCATGTTGTCTTTACATTATTAGTTTACTTTATATGTGTTTGTATGTCATCAGTGATGCTTGGCATGATCAACATTAGGGCCTTAGCATTAGCCTAGTCATACTTTATGAGTGCATTAGGATCAATGGGAACTCATGTGGTCCCTATTATGATGCCCCATATTCATTAAAATTGAAGTATTTTATGCATTTTTTTCCATGTAGCATAATTTAGCCCTTTAATTAGTTAGGCATTTGAGAGAAGTAGTTTTGAAACAAACATATTTTGTAATTTTAGTTTTATACTTTTACAAAATTTTGGAAATCTAACCAAATAAGATTTATTATTTTGAAATGATGTATTAAGAAAATATGTAACTTATTCAAATGATATGTGCCTTTTCTATCTTAACAAGAATCATTAATTTCTCCACCACGATCTTGTTTGATTTTGACATGTTGATGATCAAATGCATCATGGATTTCTAGTATGTCAAGTTGGCTGATTGGGATATGTTGATTCCTTTTGTGGATTTTATCACCACTTTTTATTCCCACAAAAAAATTAAGGATGACAATAGTGCATTCTTTGATGCAAATAGGTAACAAGCTAGTGATGTTAGACTTGTATAGAAGATAGAAGCATGGACATCAACCTGCTTCTCTTTAATGATTGGGATTAAAAGGATAAACTATGAAATTTTCTGCATATAAGTTTATCCAAAAAAATACTCAAATAATGAACTCATAAAATGGCTTTTATGACTATTACAATTGTGATCTCTTTCCTTAGCAATCTCCATGCTGGATGCATGTTTTGGTTTCTAACAGGTAGATATCACCAAGCTCCTTCTTCCAATATTTGTTGGTTGTGAATTGATTTCCATCACATTGCTATAGATTTACAATCAGACTTTCTCTTCTATGTCACTGCATCCGAGATCATGCTTTGTTGGTGCGTTTACCATTTAGGCTTCTTCTTCGTGACTTCCTCACTAGACTACTACAATCTCCTAGCAACGCTTATCAAACTACTATGTTTCTTTGATTTTTTACTATGTTGGTCGATAATCAGGTTATTGGATTTCCTTACTCAAAAACTTTTTGACTTGTCTATTGTTATAATGTCGATATGTTGGCTACTACAACAACTTGCTTAGTTACCTTTTACATTTCTTCTATTGCATCCTTCAATTTACTTTTGCAATCTTCGATACCAAAATTGAGAAAAAAACTCAATTGGTTTTCATTGCTTAACACTGAGAATTAAATTACATATTTATAGTGTACTTTCACCATTCTTGAGAATTCTATAGCCTATGTAGCATTTATAATAGTCTTTTAATAATTGTGTAATTTATGTTATCTTCTTGATGATTCAAGCTTTCTCAAATAGTCCCAAAATAATGTAATAAATCCTGCTACAATGTCATTGCCTTCATCTAGAATTATTATACTAGTAAGCCAGTGAAGTCTATCTCACTCCTTACTCAATAACAATAATGTGAAATTGGTCAAACATAATTTAACCATAAGATTCATACAATTTACATCCTAATAGAAATAATATCATATAATGTGATAAACATAGGAGTAATCAAGGCATACATTTATTCAATCAAACATATAAATTAATATTACATTATTATCTATCCCATACTAGAAATAATGACTACAATTTATACCACCTGTGTAAAATATGCATTTACTTATAGAATATAATTACCATATTTAGTTCATAAACATACTATAGTCTATGATAATCGATATGATCATAGTCTAGTATTATAATAGATATCTACAAATTATTCCACAATCAATCATAATAAAATAGTCATAGATACATGAAAACTTAAATTTATATTCAAGCAATAGGATATAATAAAATAAATCATAGTTTCCATGAAATACATAATATTTTACACAAGAATTCATTACATCACAAAAGTAATATGCACACATACATAAAGTCCCACTAACTAGCACAAAACATGTTGTTCACAGTAATTACTAATAAACATACATTTAATCAATTAAACATAGGTGTGATCCTTGTCATAATTATTATAGTATGTAATATCCAGGTATAACATACATATATATTGTAGTACTCTATGACATCCCATAATATCATAGTTCACAACTACATAGCTACACATAACCAAACTTACTATTTTAAGAATCAAATGACCCACACTCAAAAATAATCAAGCATGGGTTATACCATTCGGGTATACCCTATGGTTAAACTATGTACTACTATAACTTATAGATGCACATCATGATACACTATCATATGAAAAATATGTCTAAACACTTTTACATATTAACCCTCTCATAATATGTATTGTGCATATGTATTCAATGTTGAATATATATAAACTATCAAGCAATCTTAATATTTACAGATAAATAGAGACTCATAAATCCATTATCACTTTGATTTAAACAACTCATTATGTTTCTAGGAGATTGTTTTAATATGGATATAGTTTTCAATCCTTAAAAAACTTTATGCTTTAATTTCACCACCCCTTTCTATTGGTATCTATAAGTACATATACCCCATAATATACAAGTACTCAAATGATATGAAAATACTATACCATTATTAATTTATATTTCTAACTAGACAGATTCTCAATCTACCATAACCAAAATGTCAAAAACTCCATACACAAGTTCTTAGGGAAACACAATCTTTCATATTTTCATTTACATATGATTATTTTGCAATATAATAATTTCTCTTATATGATACACAATAGTTTCATCAAGTACATAGATATATAAATCACTCAATCTGTGATAATATACTAGTCAAAAGCTATGCAATAGACCCACATCCCAATGCATTAATGTACATAAACTAGCTATGCATATGCCCTTGAACATATTATTACACTCTTAGTATGTATTATACACAAAATATAACCCTCAGAACTATCTTATTAAGTTTATTATATTCCATATGTAACATTGTAGAATATAGTTATATGATTAAATGCGTTAACATAATCGATGAAATACTATCTTATAAAGTTAATAGTGTTATATCATATAACAATAGATAGTATATAATATTATATAGAAATATAACATCCCCACTGGGCACATAATTATAGCATATAATATGATATGTCAATGTATAGATTACTTACAAACTCATATGATATTAAATAATATATAGTGATCTTACGATATTCATATAAGTAACATCTAATATGATAATTATATAAGTAGAATCTAATACAATATTAAAATAACTATTATATATTTGTTATCATCATTCACTAATTACCTTACTTTGATTGTTTCTCACTTATTGGATATAAATTATATAAACAGACCGTAGTATATGACAAGACCATAAGGTGGCTCATTATGACCATGAAATAACATCTTTTCTCTTACATAAGAAGTGGATCTAGATGTAGTTTTTGAACTTATAGTTTATTTAGAATAAAATAACAAGTATATATCATGGTTATGTCTTTAAAATTCATTATTATCTATTTGTTATCTATTTATAATTATTATTGAGAAGTATATGTCAATATATGTATAGACAGTTCACACTAAGCTAGAATGATTCGAAGTATGAAGAGTAACTACTCTATAATAACATTGGAGTAGTGTTAGAGTATTGACAATGGATACAACATTTTTGTCAAGTTATGGACTCCCAAAAGTTTGCTATGGACCCCCACAGGCTTGTTACGGACTCTCATAGGCTTTCTACAAATTCTCACAATAGCTACAAACAATAACAAAGTAGCTACAAATTATAAAAGAGCAGTTACAAATTAGATCAGACCTATTTTGGATTACATCATATTTTATATAGACTATACCATGTTCATTATGGATTACATCAGGTTTTCTATAGACTACATTAGAGTACTATAGACTTAAATAGAACTATTAAAGATTTATTTGGATAGTATTTTAAAATATATTATAATGATTTTTTGGTCTATTCCAACCAACACAATAACACTTTCCATTTGGAGCCTTTTTATAAATGGATTTCTATATGTAGACTTCCCATTTATAGATTGTATCTATATATAGATTTATGTAATTTGATTACATTAAATAACTCTCTCCATATTTTACGGAGATTGAGATAAGATAGAATATCTAGGTTGTTGATCCTAAATAAGGTGTTTATTGGAAGCATGAGATTGTAAATGCAACTTTTCACACTCGAATGAATCAATCAATATACTTTTCTTTCCATCATTTTGAGTAATATATTCTTAAGCTTGTGTTATGAGTAAATCCTCTTTGAATAGATGAGTTGTCCACTCATTCTAAGGAATATGGATCAATGTATTATTATTTTTTTCTTTGTTTTATAATTATCATTTTATTTTAAATTATTCTTTTATTTCTTTTTTTTTGTAAGTTTTTATTTTCATACACTATATTGTGAACCTGTAAGTTTAGTAGTTGTTTATCATTTATTTTCAATTCAACAATTTAATTTTTTCAAGTGTGCTTTAATTTATTCATGTGTGATTTTAATTTCATGCAAATATGGAGTGTGATTTTAATTTCATGCAAATGTGTATATATGTGTCTATTAGATTATGCCATTTCCTTTTTTGGTGTCTTCTCTCCTATTCCTTGTTCTATGCCTCCTTCTAATCCCTTTAATTCCCTTCTCAAAATAATATTTATACTATTTTTATAATCTTTGTTTAGATTAAAATGCCATAGGTTTTGACTTTAAGAGTTTTTTACTTTTCATGAAAATCTACTTTCCAATTTGTTTTTATTTTATTTTATTCTTAAATCCTAATTTTTCTTTAGATTTATATTTATGAATTCTTTCTTTTTTATTTTATTAAATTCCAAACGTTCCATTCTTCCTAATTTACTATTATTATTATTTTTTTGCATGTATGTATGTATATGTGTGTGTGTGTGTGTGTGTGTGTGTGTGTGTGTGTGTGTGTGTGTGTGTGTGTGTGTGTGTGTGTGTGTGTGTGTGTGTGTGTGTGTGTGTGTGTGTGTGTGTGTGTGTGTGTGTGTGTGTGTGTGTGTGATGTATGTATGTATGTACACACACACACACACACACACACACACACACACACACACACACACACACACACACACACACACACACGTGTGTGTGTGTGTGTGTGTGTGTGTGTGTGTGTGTGTGTATGTATATATATGTATGTATACACACACACACACACACACACACACACACCTATATATAGAGACATATATACATATGTATACATAGATGTGTGTGTGTGTGTGTGTGTGTGTGTGTGTGTGTGTGTGTGTGTGTGTGTGTGTGTGTGTGTGTGTGTGTGTGTGTGTGTGTGTAGTTTGTTAGTAGTAGTAGTAGTTCAACAATACAATATGTATACTTTTGATTACGATATTGTGTTACAAATACATAATATTATATACTTGCAGGTTTGATCCATTTACTAACATAGAGATTATATGCTAGAATCTGATAAAATAAGTTGTTGATAAAAAAGAATCATTGCTTCCATTATATAAGTATATTCATGCTAGAGTCAAAATGTTTCAAGATAAAATCAAATCACTGCATGCTAGAATCAACTCGCTGTATGATTTATATAGGTCCAATTTTAACCAAACTCTATTAAATAACCTAGCTAATTTATGTAGTACACTATCTTTACCAAACAATTCACCATTTTTACATACTCTAAGATTTTAAATGGGATGCCTAGATTATTTATAGTATTCAATAATTTTTAAACTATTATGCCAATCACCTGATTTAACTATCACAGTTGTTTTGACTAGCTATTTGCCTAGAATTGCTGCATGTACAATTTATTGAATTAATGATAGTTTATTGAATTGCTACATGTACAAAATTGATTCATGTAAAATTCTATTTATATAATAATACAAATCACCACACTCGCTACTGTGTAAATAAAATACTAATGGTCTAATTCTCAATTTATATTTGTACATATATCAATATTGACATAATCTTTTGTACAATTTCTAAACTAATGTATATGCATATCTAGCCTATAAGGAATTACAAATTTGAATAGGTACCTCTATATATAACTCAGATAAATATATAGAATCTAAAACATTACCTACCTAGAATTTCTTCTGTTAGATTATGTCCTTTCCTTTATTTGGTGTCTTCTCTCCTATTCCTGTTTTATGCCTCCTTTTAATCCCTTTAATTCCCTTCTCAAAATAATATTCATACTCTTTTTATAATCTTTGTTTAGATTAAAATGGCATAGGTTTTGACTTTAAGAGTTTTTTACTTTTCATGAAAATCTACTTTCCAATTTGTTTTTATTTTATTTTATTCTTAAATCCTAATTTTTCTTTAGATTTATTTTTATGAATTCTTTCTTTTTTATTTTATTAAATTCCAAACGTTCCATTCTTCCTAATTTACTATTATTATTATTTTTTTCTTTTATGGGAATTTATTTCCTTTTTTTCTTTAGTCACTTCTTATAATATATTTACCAATTAATAAAAATAATATGACATACTGATAAATCCATTAATTAATAAATTCAATTTTATTCTAATTACATAAATTACAAGATATTAATGGCTATAAATATGACTAGTAGACAATCACATAAGATAAGTTCTAAATAGCCATAAATCTAAACTAACCATGTGCAAGTTATTCTAATAGTAGTAGCATTAAACACACTGTGTTAACCATCTATTATCCATTTAACGTGTGAGATACTTATTATAGTGTGTGTAAGGTTCTAGCTAGATGCCTTTATCATCTTTTGACATCTCCATCTATGTCACCCTCTTAAATGATGCTCTCTTTATCATTCTCTGAGAGATGAGTTATGTTGAGTCAACCTCACAACATGCAAGTAGTTAGACCATATCAATATGATATTAATACATCATAAAATATATTTAAAATAATGACTCAACATGATCATGACATAAAAATATACACTACAAATAACTCATCGTAATGTCATTATGTATCATAATCAATATATTATAGTCCCATAACAACATCTATCTCAAAGCTTAGTTTAAAATAACCATATCAAATTTGTCAACTATAGATATCTATAGATAATTTAGTAAGTTTGTTTGACAAGGAATTTGGATGTAACATTAATGGTTACTTTATTTAATTTCATATAATAAATTCATAGTATAAATGATCTATCCTTCATTTTTATAAATATTACTAGTGTTTTTGACAAAACACATTGGGTCTCACTAATACTTTGTCAGTTATCACTTATAGTTACACTTCTGATTCACATTGTTCTAGGTTTTTTTAGTCTTGTATGGAGCCTTTAAAATAGGCTTGGTTCTTGACACTAACTCTATGAGTAATTAAATTTATATTTTAAGTGGTAGTTATATAATCCTTGGTAAACACATCATAAAACTCTTGAAACATATTACATTTGTTTAAATATTCTCCCTTACCATCCTCTAAGATGCTAAATCAATACATTTTACATTCATTTTGTATTTATCCTTTAAGATACTTGGATTAATTACCATATCGTGGTGTTTTACTCCCATATCATGGTGTTTAGTATCAACAATAAGGATGGATCTTTATGAACAATTGTTAAGAATCAAGATTGCTCCAAAACCTTTCAAAACACTATCTAAAGAATATGAACTTTGCAAATTTGATATTTTGAAGTGATTTGAAGATTTATAAAACATGATGAATGATTTTTTTAACTATACATTATATTAAGACACATTATACCAAGTTTAAATCATTGATTTTTTCTCATAGCTAGAAAATAGACCTACATGACAAGCTTGAATTAGAAATGAGCATCTATAGGCCTATAGACATAAAAGTATGCTTTTTGAGTGAATTTTAAAATTAACATGAAATGTAAATGATTTTTAATGTGTCTAGTTGTTACATACAATAATTTTAAAAAAATAATGAGCTCTTTATACCATGTATATCTCAAAATATAACTTGTTTACCAAACTGACATGCTTGCTACCTTTGGAGAACCTAAAAACTCAAAAATGAACATAACTTAAGTTATATTGATCCAAAACATACTAAATTTTAAATTAAGGTGGATTCAAACATTTTACAATTTTTTTGTGGTCTCATTTGTTTACCTAATAAGAGAGGAAAGTAAGAATAATAGTTTTGTGCTTGCAAAATGTTGAAAACTAGTTCTCAAGAAGCCCAAAAATGTAAGAACTCAAATTTTATTTATATAAATACATTTAAAAAATTTATTTATGTGTTATAAAGTTATATAAATGAAATAAAGTTTTTCTAAGCCTTTTCAATCAATTCATGGAAGAATTTAGGAAGAGAGATATTTACTTCTAGAGCTTCTCAAGCATTAATGGAGCTCACCCCTATATGTTTGAAATAACTCATCATCAAGAGACATGAACGACATCATGAGAGGCTTAAAAATATATTTTATTAGATATATGTTTTATTATTTAACATTTTCTTGAATTTTTATATGTCTTGAAGCATTCTCATATAACTTTTAATGCAAAATAAGAATGTGAACATGGTCAAAAAGTCACCAAATGAAGAACTAAATTTGTGCATCATCAATGCACCATCACAATTTCCATACAAAATAATACCTAAATAACCTCAAAAATATCATCTCTTACCTCTACACTATCATCAATAATAATTCAAATCAATTAAGGACTTATCAAAGGGTAATTTCATCATGGAATATTGTAGCAATTCATTGAAGGTAAAATGGAGTTTCATTGTATAACTTGATATTAAACAACCTCAAGCCTCCAATAAATAATTCCAAATGAAATTTAAATGATTTCTATGGACTTGATTTTGTACGGGTGTGATTCTTGATGGTTATTGGCATAAGAACTCTTTGGCATCTTTATCTTCTCCTATTAGTTCTTGTCCCATTTTAATTGTTAGTGAGGACATATTTTTTTAGGTTGAAACACTTATTATTGATGGTCATTTAGATGAGGTACCTTCACCTCTTCCACCTATAGATGCACATTCTGACACAATGGTTGTTTTTCTTATTTTTGTCTTTGGTATGACTCGTGATAGTACCCTACCAAGTCCTATGTAACCCATTGATCTTATGACTTCTTTCCTAGAACTTTACGAAGAAAGAAAGAAAATTTTGATGCAAAACTCTCTTCTAAACTTCTTGATTCATGGAAAATATGCCCTCATCTATTATCTATAGAAGAAATTAGTTAGCATTCCATCATGTAGTGTTATTTAATTTGGTACGTATCCACTTGAAGCACTTTTATAGTGTGATTTACTAGATTCTAAGTAACCCATTATTTAAATTAATTATCTTATTATAGATTATACTTATATGCCTACTGTTATTTCACACTTTGCACATCCCACTCCAGTTATACCTACACTTATGTCTTCTTATTTTAAGAAATATACCATTAGCTTTTGCTTTTGCATGCTTCATTCTATGGGTCACAATACTAGACTTGTAGGCATTGGGAAGTGTTTACAGGGCATTACTCACCCTATTCATCCTATAATGTGGATTGCTTAGCATGGCCTTGGTTATGATGTAGGTAATTCATCTTCATTGGGATCTATTGATAGAGATCCATCTTTTTTCTCTCCACTCTTTGTGAGGATTATGAGCTACATGTGGGATCTTTTACACCTTCACTCAGACCTAAGAAACTTGAGATTATACTGGTCACACATGATCTACCTAAAATTTATTTAAATGTTACCTTGCATTCTTCTACTATGGACTTTTCTCCCACACATATGCAAGCATCTACATCTACCATTCATGTTCATTTGGGATCGATTTCTGATCATTCTTGGTGGTGTAAAAAACATTCTTGTTGAGGACACTAAAGACATCATTCTTCCACTATTTACCTTTTTCAATCACACATTACTCCTCCTACATGGTGATGCTCATTGTTGTTTGACATCCTTGATTAGGGAGATGTGTTATTTTCAAGCATATATCTCTCATTTCATATCTGATGTATTCCATAGATTTATTTATTTATGGAGTTTCTTTCATCACTTAGTGATATTGTTCTAGGATGGGACATTTGTTTGTAGTCACACTGAGATTCATGGAGATTTTTTCTTCATGTGTGTGATCCATGATTGAGCACCTTCTTATCCAATTATAGTATTATCCCATCATCACTAGGGACATTATTCTTGAGAGATTTCATATCTATATCTAATTGTTGATAATCTCTTTTAGTTTTTGGTGGAGCTTATTCTCCTTTTGGAGTGTAGATAGTCTAGTGTATCCCAGTGTCAACATTTTTGTGTATGCTTAATGGGATTATCCCACTCATTCAGATGATTTTTTATGTAACTAGACCCACTTCACCCTTATGGGGGGTGTGAACATACTACTTAAAGTGTTGTGCTCATTATTAGTAAACCATTTTTTTATTTTGGAGGTAGGTGATTAAGTGTATTTTTGTTTTATGGCCTTCATTCTATCCAGTGCACCTCTTTAGCATTATGTTTGAGTATTGAGCCATTTGATTTCTTGGGATACCTGAAACATATGTTTTTTCTTCTCTTGACTTTTAGATGTTATTACTAGTTTTTGGGCATCTTACAGTGATACATTTCATCCTTGGTGACTCTTTTTCCTAGTTTTCTGAGATCAATGTTTTTACAAATTTAACCTCATAGAGAGCACTAGTTCCCATTTAACTTGGTGATTATAGTGATTCATCATCCATATAGTTTGGTAAGATGGATTAGTTACCATAGGGACACTTTGTATTTCACAGTGATTTATACATGGGTACTTGATCATGCCTAACTGTCAAGACCCATCAGTCTCTTTGCTTTATATTTTCTTACTCCTTATTTTATGTTTAAAGGAGGGTGTTAGAGTGAGCATTCACACTCACTCATGAGTTAATTTTTATTGGGATTTGGTTAATTAATTATTATGTGTTGAATATTTGCACACTTATTTTATGCATGCAAACATTCCATAATAACTAAATTTTATGTCACACAAAAAATTATTTGTTACATGAAAAAAACTATTATGCCTATTTAATAGGCACTCCTATTGTTTAGACAATACTAGTGGAGATAGAAATATATGGATTGTATTATTCACTTTGAGTAAATAATGAGAGATGGAGAATATTATGCATGATCATTGTCTAGACTTATTTATGTGCATAATGTCTCTGGTAGCTTTTCTATGATAATCAAGTGCAAGAGAGATCAGAGATGAATGAGAAGAATTATAAATTTTGACACCCCACTCACAACTTTTAGACTTAAAATCAATTAAATATACATTATAGAAGGAATAATATGTCAATTGAAAGTTAATTTCAGTTATGTTTCAATTTTAAGCCTTAATGAGGAAGAAGATGTCTATTAAAATTTAACTTTAGCTATATTTCAGTTTTAAGCTAGATTGAAGGCATCGATGACAAGTTTGCATGATTATACCCTCATTAAGGACTCCTTTAATTATATGTACTTTTTTTTCAAGTAATTTGAGAAATCTCTTATTGGTTTTGGTTCAACCCTACCATATTTAAAACTTGTAAACACCTTCTTGAGAAATAAAGAAACTAATTGTACCTTCTCATATGTTGTTTATTATGTGCAATTAACAAAAAAATTATGTAATATTTTTATAATTACATACTATCCCTAATTTATATCTAATTTTGTGCAACTTTATGAAAAAAAATTGATGTTGTGTAGATTGTGGTTTATGTCTCTGATAGTTTATGCAATTCATAGTTGTGATGAATTCTATTTGATCTTTCTAAGATAAGTGTTCATCCTTGTAAGTATTGTTATAAGCTAAATACTTTATAAAAAAACTCTTGTGACCAAGAATCATTGGTTATTTTTTATTTGTGTATGTATGAATTCTCTTTGAGTTCATTTTGCATATGTCTAAGCATGCTGAGGTATTTACTTTTGATGCATCACCCCATATTTAGTCATAGAAGTATAGAAATATCTCTCTCTTTTCATCATCAAGAATTAGTTTAGGTGAAGATCAAGGTGATTCATCAAAGGACCCAACCCTCTTCAGATTTTTTCTTATATTATAGGACACACATAACCTAGAAGTGATTCCATTGTGTGAATTAGGTGAGGAATTTTGAAGACATTCTTCAAGGGTGAAATATCAATTTGACCACACTTGTATGGAGGTTTATTATAACTCTTATAAATCAATTATGGTCCACTAGTATATTTTGTTTTACCCATAGAGAGAAACTTTACTTCTCTTTTTTTCATTGTGTGTCATAAATTTGTGAAGGTTGGAAACTTCTTAAATAAGATATTTTAATGTAATGTTGGTAAAAGACTCTATTTGAAGATGTTATAAATATATTTGTCTTACATGGGTCTAGTAAATTTGGCTAATAAAGTATTCTATCATAAGATGTATTCTTTAATAGGCTCATTTGATTTTTGTTTCAATTATAAAATTTGATAATATGGGATCTTATCACTAATGTTTATTAATCAATGTGTAATAAACATATCTACTAATGGATTGAATGTGGTGATATACTAATTTGGTAGATCATAAAACCACTATAAGGTATAATCCTTTAAACTACATGGGAATAACTTAGTGAGGATCCAATAATTAGACATGTAATTGAAACATGCTACATGAGAAGCTTGTATATAGTGCTATGGGTCACCCTTACCATCATATAGTGCAATATTAGGTGTCATGAATTTGGATGGTAAAGGAGTTACCGCTATGTGATGTGCCAAAGGTGTATGTAAAAAACATGAGAATCCAAGGCATGTGATGTTCCAGTGGTTCCCTGATCAAGATGTAACACCATAGTCTATGAAGTTTCAACCTAATTAATAAAGGATTATACATATAGAGTGGAGGAACTAGCCATAAGATGTGTAATTATCATAGAAGGTTATTGACTTATAACTAGTTTTATGCTAGTTCAATTGTCCTCAATGTAGGTGTAACAATTTTATTACCTGGTGGAGTAGAAGATTTATAAATATTATATTTTTTAAGTTCTTTATGAATAATATTGATAAAGTCATCTTGCATATTTAAATGTTTGGAAATAAAATCTTGCAATTGTCTCTTCTTAGTTTCATCAAATCAGTTGTTGAATTCTGCTATTATAATTTGGGGAATAAGAAAATAAATTATTGTATAGTTTGAAACTTAAAATAAATTTAATCTATAAAATATTGAAATAATCAAATACTGAAATAAATATAAGATTTTAGAACTAATATCAAAGAATAGATACAAATATGATCCAAATCCTAAGATCATTTAAGGTTAGTATTTGAGTAATGATCAAAGTATGTTTGGTTCACCAAATGTTTTAACCTTTCATGGCCTAGTGTTTTAATAATCTTATGTTTGTTAAATAGTTGAGTAGGCTAAATTAGGTAGTAATATGAAATATATATGGCCATGATTTGTTATAGAATTAACAAATTTTGACTTTTATAAAAATAGTAATAATAGTATAAGTAAGAACCTAGCTAGAAAATAACTAAAATGGATGATTTGGAGGCTGGAAGCTAAGGTAGAAGCTAGTCTAATTGTCTAAAATAGGATCCCAATGTCAGATACCCTTCATTATAGTAGTTACCTAATTATATAGTAGTGTCATTATTATAAATGTGGTGGTGGTGTCATCTGTGTAGGACTCTCTTAAGCTTCTAGGTGTACCTATGTTTAGATCTATGAGGTTTGTTCATGCATGCAAGAGTTTTGAATCCCTATATATTACCTATTTTGATTAAATTTTTATCAAACTACAATCCTTCATGTTGATATGTCATCCATTTGATATAAATTTAAAAGTTTTTTTGTTAGTAAGTTAGGCTATACATCCTCAACACCCCACTATGATGAGATTTTCCTACATACCAATACTTTGAGGAGGGATCAAGTGTTATGTGGTTCTCAACACCTATGTTCTAGTGCAACTGCAATTAAATATAGTATGATAGTTTACTTTAGTTATTTAAATGTGATTAAGACTATAAATCTAGGTAATTTGAGCTTAAGATTGTTGTAGACGGTAGTATGTAAAAGTAAGGCAAAATAGAGATTGTTAACCTTAATAATGCACATTTTATTCTATGTTTGAATGTGTATTTTCCATCTAATTATATATAATTATTATGGAGATATAATTCATGTATATATACCATTATTTTACTTATGCATATGGTAAAAGAGGTCTTCATGGATCCTAATAAGTTTTAGATTTTAAAACATATCTATTTGAGAAAAAGATGGGGAGAGGACATTACTAGTAGTATTGGGACACTAGAGCCATGTGGATTTACTTTACTTATTATGGCACTAGTGTCCTTGTGTTATAACACTAGGCACAAAGGGTTATGATCAAGAAATGAGGGTCTAAGATAGCTTTAGGGATGACTAGGTATGTTTGTGTCCCACACAATGATAGATAGGGGTAATAATAGGCTCTAAGACAGGTCTAGGGATAAGCTAGGGATAATTAGTCTCAAGTATCACTTTTATTACTCAAACACCAATTTTATGTGATTACACATCTCTTACCTTACATTCAATCTTCTAGCACATCCCCAAGTTTCTGAACTACCTTTATCCTTTGTAATCAACCTCTTATGAACTCCACACTTAGCATAACCACCTAAGGTATATGTGCTTAACTTATTATATCTCACATTATCCTTGTCCAACCCAATAAGTTTGAAGATAGATAATGTTATAACTATTATAAGTAGATGGATTTATTTGAATAAAGTTTCATATTGTATAACATGTAATGGAGTATAAGATAAATTTGTGAAAATAAAAATTGTGTATTCAATTCATGAGATTGACATAATGGTACACCATCTATTGAAATAAAATAATAGGGAAAGGTACATATTTATATAATGTAAAATGAGGCTAGGATAAAAGGATCTTATGTTTAGAAGTAGAATGCATCCTTCTTAATTTTCATAGGTTATAATTTTCAATAAAAAGAGGAAATCAAGAACCTATGATTCTGAAGGGGGATGAAACATTTTAACTAATTTTTATATTCTATGATATGACTATTAATATGTTATAAATGCAAAGGATTCTAGCATGCATGAGAGATGGCTGAGTCATATAATATAATGGAGGAATGCAAGTATTTTAAGTGTTGTGGACATGGGTGTTTAGGAAATAATATAATTTCTACCATTTAATATCATATGGCTTAATATATATCATTATAATAAATTGAATACAACATAGTTGTTATAAATAATAATGGTTCTAGAGTGGTTTATCTTCTATGTATAATGACTTATAGATTTCATGTAGATGTGGTGGTTGAACTTCTAGTTTACGTGATGATGTTAGGTGATCCAAAATGTCACAAGCATGAAGAGTTTTAATTAGAATACCATGTGGTATCAAGATGCTAACAAGTGGATTTAGATCGAAGAAGAACTATGCAACGTTGTGAAGACATGTATGCTGAAAATAAAGATGCATGCACATGGAAGTGATGTGATCTAATGAAGTGGTAGATAAAATTAAAAGTGATATGAATGGTGTTAGATGATGCATGACATTTTATAATTTATGAGTGATACAAGATAAGTTTTACATCAAGTTTTAGGAGATGCCATAGATGTGTTTTGACATTATGTAAGATTGTAAGAGTTGTGAGTGTTGTGTGTTAGTTGAGAGAAATTTCATAATCTATGAAAATTGTGAATAAAATGTTGTGTAGGATTTAATAATTTAGGTTTGATACATGACATTATGTATTCTTTAAATATTCCCTTATGGTTTTACACTATCTTGGGGTGACAAAATCAAGTTGAAAATTTCATAAGAAGATATTGCCAATGTTAAAATGATGGAAAACATGTTAGTTTATTGATCAGCCTATAGAAATCCTTGTGATCATGCACTACCTTTGGGTGTTCCAATAGAGTCAAGCATTAAATTATAAATGTTGGCTATGATTCTTTAATTTGAGGTGAACAAAATGAATGGTGAAAGCAAACTTCAAATGCATATAACTCTCTACATATGCTATGATAGTGCACTATAATACCTTTTTATAAATCTTGGCTTAGGATCTATAAGTTCACCTAATTAGAGCTTGGTTATGATGAGTCATGATATTTAGAAACACTCCTAAGGAATCAAAAATTCCATTAAATATGTGAAATTGAATTTAAAAATGTGCAAGGAATAAAATTAAATAGTTCTGTGTAGTTGGTCATAGATTATTTACCCTTTCTTTAATAGTAATGTTCCTCATTACATATTCTATTGGCCATGGAAATTTAACATGAAATTATTTATGCTTGTATCACTAATCGTGATAACATGGTGTAGTATATAGATTTTAAGGTGAACCAATCAAAATAAGGTAGTGTGATGTTAATGTTTTAGTTACATAGATTTTAGGGAAATCTAATTAGAATAGTGAAATGTGATACTAATGTTATTAATAATGGGGTTAACCAATAATAAAACACTTTATATAAATGAATTTTGAAGTGGTACAATATGAGTTTGATGTCTAGTATAAATATTATATGATACAATATTGATTTTGAAAATATTCACTTGATTTAGTTTTTTAAATAAATTTGACTCTTCATGTGTATGCTCAATGTGTGCTTCAAATATGGAATTCTATTTTTTTTAAACTTTAGTGGTGTTAATAAAACCCACATTATGAAGACATGATACTCTATGCATATATAATGCAATCACAAATTTATAATGTGATCTATCATTGTCTATTGTGTTACTAATGTGGATTGATTTGCACTTAAAATACCATTGCACATGCATGCGCGCGCATGCACACACACACACACACACACACACACACACACACACACACACACACACACACACACACACACACAGAGAGAGAGAGAGAGAGAGAGAGAGAGAGAGAGAGAGAGAGAGAGAGAGAGAGAGAGAGAGAGAGAGAGAGAGAGAGAGAGAGAGAGAGAGAGAGAGAGAGAGAGAGAGAGAGAGAGAGAGAGATTGCAAAGTTATTTGTACAGTAAAGTTTTTGAACCACAAATCGAATATGGATTGTCTACTTATTCAACAAATAACAAAAGGATGAATATCCTAACACTAATTAGTGTTATAATAACTATGACAATAATTTATATATGTACCTAGAGATTGCATTTGGGGTCCTCATAAAAAATATCTTTATGGTTGGTGATGTTGAGCCATGGTATTATTGCACTTTTATATTTGTGCAAGGTACTATCAAGGCATAGGATATTTTTGGTATAGTTGTTGCATATGTTTACACTTAGAATATTATGTTTGTGCATGTGATTACTTCTCTGTGGAACACATATATGAAGCTTGAACCCATTAAAATAATGACTTGTTCATCGATTGTTGTAGATATTCTTGCATGACTTATTTTTCTTCCTTTAGTTTGAAATGTATGTGTTTGAGCATGAAAACACACACACACACAAACATCAAAGTGTAGGAAAAATTATACCTTTAAACATGGTTATTATGCATTTATCATCACTAAATTATATGATTTTACAAAAAAAATATAATTTTTTATAATTGGTCCCAATTAAGAATTATTTTCAATTTTTTAATCTTATGATGGTCTCTACCCATTTTCCAATTCCCTTCCAAGTGTCATATTCTATTCCCTTTGATTTTTTATTGTCCTAAACTCCTTGACTATACCATGTGAACAATACTTTGTATTTTTCAGAGCATCTAGATAGCCTTGGAAACTTTGTGTCGCCCTTTATGGCTAGAGGGAACTCACTTTATTTGTCCTTCCTTTCGTTCCTTGTTACCATTTGATCTTGCTTTGTGTGTAAATATGGTCCATACTTGAATTTATATTTTTATACATACAAAACCATTATAATTCATTTGCACATACAATTACTATCTATCATTCTTTTGAATCAAATGAGCACTTGAAAACATTCTAGTGGAAATAAAATATTCATTGAATCATGCAAGTTTATGTGTATACAGAACAAAAGAAATTGGTTTGCATGTTATTGGAGCTTCTAATATTATTAGTGTTTGGTTTTCTTTTCTCTATCTTTTTTTATTTTTTCTTATTATTTAAGGGTGTACAAAAATATCATTATTTTTATTAATTAAATATCTAGTTGTGGGTTTTCCTAATAATATTGTTAAAGGTTAGATTAAGTTGCCAAAGATTAAACAAAAGAGCTTCTTAAAAATGGAACTGAATTAAAATTTACTAACAAAATAATTAACTATACCGAGAGATTATTTAAATATATATTTAAAATAGGAATAGAAATGAATTAAAAAGTAATAAAAAAATTATATAGTAAAATGTTTAAATATATTGAGAGGTGTTTCAAATCTAATTTTAAAATTAATTTAAAGTTAGTAATTGGGATGGTAAACAATAGTTTATTAAAAGATAGTTTGAGTAATGAAAAGTTTAGAAAGAAAACATAACAATTTAAATTTTGTAAAGAAATTATAATATTATTTTATTTTATTTTAAAAAATTATATAAATATATTAGTTTATTATTTAAAAATAAACTTTTCAAATTATATCTATATTCAATTATATATAGAAGCAGATATATTTGTTTTAAATGTTTAAAATGGTTTAGGTTCTAATTTTATTAGTGATTAAGTATTTGTTTTAAGCAATTCCAATTCAATTTCTATTAATGATTAAGGTATTTACAATAAAGAATATATAATTAATGACAATTAAGATACTAACAATAAAAAATATAAAATTGTAGAATTAGTGGATTAATATAAGAACTGAAACCCAGCTTATATTCTATAATTAATTAAATACATCAGTATCAACATCTTTTTATTATTAAAAAATGGTTTTTATGTTTAATATGGTGTCGTTCTAAAATTGGTGTGTTAGTTATTATAACTTAAAAATAATAAATTGTTTAGAATGTGGATATCAGTCCTATTCTAAGGAAAGGGATGGAATTTGATCCAACTGTATATGTTAGTTATTTTAATGCTCCCGAACCTGCGAGAGAGTATGATCATTTAATATGTCGTGAGTCAAATATTTTGCCTAGCAAAAACCTAGTTTAGTTGAAGACAAATAAAATGCCGAAACAATGCATGTTTGCATGAACTGTTCAAAATTCTCGTCATGGTAATTATGAAAAATTATCTTGTGAAAGCACTGCAAATAAAATATGACTCGAATGTTTATTAAAACAATAATTTAGAATAGATTTGCAAAGATGCAATAATCAGGGCAGGAAAGCATTGAACACGCCCGTCAATCTTTCATTACCAACTGATTGATATAGATTTTGATGAGCATTTTTCACACCCGCTTTTAGTGCTGAAGTTCTACACAAAACAACGGCTACGCTTCTCTCACAGAACAAAAGAGTCTTCTTCTGCAGAACGTCCATGTCTAATTTACTTCCGTTAATCATCTGTGACAAATAAACCGCCACAAGAATTATAAGAACTTGCATTAACGATGAATGTTAATTTGTTATATGCAATGTCTTTAACAGTTGTCAACTCTTTAACCAGTGAACAGTAGAGAAACTCACTTGTAAATGAAGAATGCAACAAAATTTCTCCTGAGAAAAGAATGTAGAGGCATTGAGTGCCTCCAATCCCTCTTCTTCCATTAAGCTCAACATGGCGGATAAGAGAAACGCAGTTCTGCAAGTGTAGATTGTCACTAGAAACTCCAAAGGCTTCAAAGCCGCACTATTTACAGTAACTATAGGAGGAGAGCACATTAACCCATCATGTGAATGTGAATGTGAATGTGAATCTTCTCTTCTTGGTTTTGATTTCGGGGTGACCGCTGGGATCTCAGAAATACGTTTAGTAAGTAATAACTTATCACGTTGTCTGCGTAGCTTTCCTATTTCATTTCGCAGTTCAGAAATATAGCTTAGAACTTTACAAACGGTGTTGGGGATGCTCAATTTCCTCTGCACATTCCAATTATAACGGGAGATGAGGAAAATGCTTTTAGGATGTCACTATCACATAAACTGAAACAGCAAATTGAAACGCGAACTATAATTTTGAAATGTCATATACCTTGGGATGTGGGTTGGGCAGCAATGCTCGGAGTTGATCGTAGAGTGCATTTAACTTCTTTCGCCTTTGTCGTTCATTAGCGTTGTGAGACAGCTTCCTGATGCACGGATTGGTATAAGAATTGACAACTAATTTCTCTTTACTAGGAGTCTGCTCTGAGTGTACGGGTAGAGCCTGTGCAGGATCATGCTCAAATATCCCAAATCCATTGATGAAATCCATATCCAAGAGATTATCAAATGCAGGATACCCATCAAGCTGTCCTTTAATTAGATAACCTGATATAACCTTGTCTTCCACCTGAGGCATAAACGAAGGATCAAAATTAAACACATTTGCAGCAGTGTCAGGTGCATTCTGGGGGGATAAATGCCAAAAGGAAGGGAATGGGCACATGATTACTCCAATAATTCACAAACTAGACAACGGAATTAATGAAGGGACATTAAGAAAAAGGAAATGAAGAAGATATGCGATATGCACCAGGACGACTCAGGAGTCTTAAATAGTCTCTCCTAAAAATGGAGGGTCAACTTTTACTCACTGACGCAGATGCATCTTATTCTCTGCAAGCCCCGTTCACACTCTTCTTTCTTCCACGTGGGATCCCAGTCATGAGAGATATTGCAAACACTCACAGACCACGTCAATGCTTTGAGGATCTTGTAATGATTTAGAGGTTGTCCATGTAGTGGGAGGAGGAAAACACGTGCTCACTGGACTTCGTTCACAAGCTGTGCGTGGGTTGCCCAAATCAGCACATGTTTGTTTTTAATGTGAATGACAATGGCCGTTCACCATATATCCATCCCCACAGGATTTTGTTTGGGAATCTTAGAATGATAACCATAACGTCCACATTGAATAACATCATAGAATCTTTTTATAAAATCTATTGAACTAAAATGTAAATTTGTCCTTGCATACCAAAATCATATATTCTTTGTTTTTATATAATCCAAAGATGCTATTCACAACAGTTTTGGGGGTAAAATATTCATTAATTATGGGTTCAGTGGCACAAGATGGATACATGGAATTTTTCCTATATGGATTTGTAGCAGGGGTAAATGATTTTACATCAAAATGCAATACAATTTATTTTTAAATATTATAATTAACTGTAATTATATATAAAATAATAAAAGTAAATTCAATTTTTATTTTACTATTAATGTATTAATTGATAAAGTGGAGGTTTATAAAATTATTTTAATTTCATATAATTTGACAAGAGTTATCAAAAATTAAACAAAAACAGTTATTTAGAGAAAGATTGTGAGATTTCAAAAAACTCCCTTGAACTTTAACACCTCCTCATAACTATACATTCCATGGTTTTAGTAACTAGAATAAAAAATAACATATTAATGGTAGGCATTACACATATATATATCTTGATTTGTGAAATGTGTTTGTGTAGCACTCTCATATGCTACTGTAAATCCATCTATAAATTTGTTTCATTTTCTAAAAAATAAAACATGATAATAATGCTACAAAGTTACACATATAAAGACACATAAATATTTATATAGAATTATATCATGACAACTTTTTAATTAATCATATCCAATTAATGTCTAGTATAGTCATATTATTACCAAACAATTCATTATAATCCTAGGACTTGTGAATTATGAATCCACAAGATGACAATTCATTTAGGTTCTTTCAAGGTTAAAACAAAGCTCACTATTGAAAACAAAACATCTAAAAACCTAGAAAATATCTATAAATTCGTCTAAATGCAATCTCAAATGAAAAACCTTAATTAAGTCCCAACATTAATTTATTAGCGTGAGGGAAATAGATTGCCCATATCATTAATTCATATTTTGTCTTAATATTTATTCAATCACCCAAACCTACATCTTGATAGAAACCTTAATCTATGCCATGGAGGGCATGTCTCCATTCAGGTCTTACTTAATGTGTTATGGGGTCTAGTTCTAAAGATCTTTCCTTTGACTATCTTCATGGCTAATGTGGGAGATAAGTTGCTTAATGTGGTATGGGGTCTACTTATAAAGAGATTTCCTTTGACTATCTTCATTGTTAATGTGAGAGATAAGTTATTATATACTTAAGAATATAGACTTCAGGACTCATGACCCCCATTCTATTTGAAGGGCCGTTGATTGGCCTCTCTCAAGATACAAGGCTGAATCTTATGGATTCATATTGCCTTCACATAATCTTATAGACATCCATGTCATGAAGACTTGATTTAGTCATCAGTTTCCACTTAACGCATTTTTGTACATTTATGACATTTAGGGTTCATTTCAGTTTTCACTTACTTCCCATAAACCTAGACACTACGTGTTGAAGTCACATTGCATCACAACTAATAATGGGTTTGAATTGGCTATCTAATTCTACATGGCCATATTCTGCAACTTCATTGGGTTTGTGTTTGGCTTGTTGGAAATTTGAGTTACGAAATTCCTACTTTTATGCTTAGTGACACTTGGAAATTTCTTGCATCTTTGCTCAATGTGATGCATCCTAATTTTGTAGTCTCCTGACTTTGCACTCACTCGAAGGCTAAAATTGAAACCAGACATTGTGAATATACAAGGCACTCACATCTCTCCATGTCTGATAATTCTTTAACTTTGTGGTTGGTAAAATTTTAGTGGGTTATTAAAAAATGTTGGAAGTTTTTAGGTCAATAAGTTTTGAAATGGTGGTGAATTAGTTTAAAGGATATTTAATTGTGTAAGTGAATCAAAGTGATGGAATAGGATAAATCAAAGCTTTTCCATAAAATAATTCCTTGATCATTAATATAATTGCATATTTTGATTCTTCTCAAAAAGTTATGTAATTTCAGAAAAATAATATCGTAATCCGATTATCTATGTAAAAATTATGACCTTAAAACATTGGAGAGTTGAGATTTGTACATATGGAAAAATGCATATTGGTATCAATTGTCATCATATAATGCTATTAGATGACATCATTATTTAGATGGTTGTCTTTATGTACAATCTCAACTCTCCAAATTCCCAAAGTCGTAACTTTTGCATATGAACTTAGAGTAGGATGATTGTTTTCAATTACATAAATTTTACAGAGAAATCTAAATATACAATTATATTTAGGTTTACAAAAGTTTTTAATGTCATTTTTTCCTTTATCCCACATCTTATATGTTTTGGCTTTTTAATGCACATAGTGATTCCCTAAATTGTATCGATGATTTAGAAACACACCCAAATTGCTTGGAAGTAGGGAATTTATTGAAACTAATTATTTTATGATGTGATTGATTCTAAAAAATATTGGAGTACTGATGATTCCCACTACACCATATTCACCATGACAAAATAATAAACCAAAAGAAACACACAAACATTATAAATCCGTGACAGCAAAATGCTGACACCCAAAAGTAAAATGTTGACCCTTGACAACAAAACCCATATGCTTGACAACAAATTACTGACACTTGAAAGTATAATTTAGATGCTTGATAGTGAAATGCTGCCATTTGATAGTAGATGTAGACACTTGACAATAGATACATAATGGTGAATACCCCTAGATTAAATTTCTTGGTAGAGATGACATACATTTATAAGAGGTAAATTATTTTAAAAACTAGATGAGCTGACCTATAAATTTAAATTCTACCTTAAAATCTAGGTGATCTTGTATTGTCGACTATCCCATAAAATTGACAAATATCTTCTTAAAATAGAATAATTGTGAATTGAAAAACATTCACCAATAAAACAACCTTGCTTTATAACTCCATAACCACATGTTAAATCAAAATTTTAAAACTACAAAAGTGAAAAACAATCATAACTCACCATGTGTCAATTTTTCATCCTTCTAACTTTACGAGTTGCAAACAAAATTGCCAAGATAAAGACTATAAAATTGTAAGCCAACTGAAAAAAGACACGTGCCAGGACTTCAAAAAGGCTTCCAAGGGGAGGTAAGTTTC
>JARHVA010008965.1:300000-317500 GCA_037957365.1 Torreya grandis | reverse complement strand
AAGCACGATAGTAGTATCGCCTTGAAGATTTTCAAAAACATTACCTAGATTGGGATTCTTCTCTATCACTTCTTATTGGATGATATAAACCCTCATCCCTCCTCCTCCTCCTCCTCCTCCTTCTTCTTCTTCTTGTGCCCACTACACATATACTTCCACTTACACCTATTTCAACTCTATTTAAGCCAAAGTTATTGTGGGCATCACTATTGGCTCCTTTGACATATTTTTCTTCTCCCTTATCTTGGGCAAGGCAATTCCTAATGAGAAGACCACAAACTTCTTCCTTGGTGCAGAGGAGGTAGCTTCATCTTTGGAGACAATCTTCAAATGAAGGTGCTCCTATATTTCCTTCAAGGTTTCTTGCCACTTATTTTGAGGGGATTTTCTTAATGCTACTAGTGCCTATAGCAAAAAATCTCATTATACATTGACCTAAATGGGGAGGTCGTCATCTCTTTTTATGATTTCACACTTCTTCCTTGGATTCATCTCATAGAAGAGCATATGGATGTGCCCAAGGATGACTTCTCTTTTGAGGAGAAATATATCCATGACATCCAAATTATCCTCCTCATCCTCAGTTGCCTTACCCCCTAGGTGCTTATATTGATGCCTCAATTTGCATATATCTGCATCCATGGTATTCATCAGGATATCTATCTATTACATGTGGGGGATTCTACATAGTACCTTACTCAAGTACTTGGTAGAAAATGTATAAGGCAGGTTTAGCCAATTTGAGTGATTCCCATCTATGAGTGCCAACTAAATGATGTAGAAGTGCTTCATCATGAAAAAATTTATCATTCCTAAATAGACTCTATGAGAGTTTCTCCAGGTTGAGCCATTCTTATCTAAAATCTTCAATGTATTGGGTGCACCATCTTATTCCATGTGCTTTATACTTTAGGGTGAAAGTAGGGGGCAAGTGAAGCTATGATACTTGAGCACCAAAGAGTCATTCTGCACTAGAAAGATCAACAAATTATCTTCATCAACCTCAGACATGTCAATCTCCTCCATCATAATCATGATCAACATAAAATCCCAATAGAAGCTCTCCTTTGTCATGTGGCATTTGAGCACATTATTTATCATGTCCTCTATGATGAACTTGGTGATGCTAAACTTCATCCACTATGCCATTTTATATGTGATGTATAGGTAGGTTTCTTTCACATCCACCCACCATACACCTGGGCATAATTTGTAACTCACGAGGTGTGTCATTTCCTTTGTCCTAGGATCATTGATGTCCTTGATTAGGAATGTGAAGCATCTTTCATAGTAGTAACCTAGGAACTTATCGACCCTTTAATCTTTAAGGTTGTCTACCACCATCTAGTGGATGTTTATGTTAGAGCTTAGGGAACCATTAATTTAGCTAACTAGGTTTGTCAAAATCCTCATGTTCCTCCTTGTAAAGTAAAACTTGTCGCCATGTATGCATGAGAGGATCAATTGCACAAGTTTCTTTGGTTTTCTAAAACATAGCAAATCATAGAGTTACATCATGTTGATGATCATCAACTTGTCTCAAATAAAGACATCAAATAGTGTTGTACCTTCTATAGTCTTTTCATTTATGTCTACCATCCAATCTTATTATAGGTCATTCACATCAATAGAGGTTATATGGCTGTACTCCTTTAGGCAATAATTTTGCATGAATGATGCCCATTTTTCTCCAATCAAAACATCATTGAGGAATTGCATGTCCTAATATAACATCTTATTAATTAATTTTAAGTTAATTTGGATGACGCTCTCTCCATCTAAAAGTGGTGCTACTATTTTTGTAGTGGTGGCTTTTATTATTAGCTTCTCTCTCTTGGAATCTTTTTGTACCTACTGTGAGCTCGAGCTCATCTAATTTTTACCCATTCTTAATTTACCAGAGTTTAACCTCAATTTTGTGATCTTATCAAAGCCTTCAATCTTCATTGGCTCTTCACACAATCATGATTTATGTGATTATATTTTTGGATGTCAAGATTTATGTGTCATTCATGGTAGCCTTGGTATCACCTTAGTTTACAACTACCTGGTTCTTGCCCCAATTATGCCCCTTTCTTTCATCTACCATTCTCATAGGGAACGTAATTTGTTCCTCTGCACAATCATCCACTTTTGGAATCGAAGGTGTTAGTGTAGGCTTTTTCCCACCTAGTGGTTTTAACTACACATCTCTTACGCTTACTTAGGTTAGTTAATTAAGTCATTAGTGGTCATTTAGATTTAAGTGGGTTCTAATTGTGAGTTAGGGTTTTAAATTTTTGGTGACCTAATATCACCCTATATGTACTTTATTTTTTTATAAGGTGGCTAATGAAAACATTTCCTTTATGGAATTTTCTTATTTTTAGAGCTCTCATTCTGCCTGTATAGGAATTTGACATTCATTGCATGGCTGCTATTCAGAGATCTTGGTGAAATCTATCATGGTACTATAGCTTTCACGATATCCTCATGTGTTTGTCTCCTTTGGTAATATCCTCTTGCATTCACCTTGATATTTTTTCATACTGTATGGCTATCATTTTTGACCTTAGAGGTGTTTTTAAAAAACTACCTCAAAACTCATGTCAGAAGGCCTTTGATTAAAATTCCATTTACACATATTTTATGAGTTTTTTGTGATTTAAAATGGGTTGTTTTTAGTTTTTTGAGAAAATTCACAAATTTTCCAAAAAATCCAATTTCTTCTATCTAGTCATCATTCGTACAGTCGAAGTAATCCAACCTATAAACCCTAATTTACTATCCATAGACCAAATTATGTTTTTAAAGTGCTTGTAATTACTCACTAACCAAATCATGTTTATGAAGTGCTTCTAGTTGCTCATCAACTAAATCAAGTTTCTAAAGTGCTTATACTTGTTGGTCAACCAAATTTGGTTTTTGAAGAGCTTCTACTTGCTTGTAGACCAAATCAGGTTTCTCAAGTGCTTCTACTTATAAGTAATCAAGATTCTCTAGGGTGACAACTTATAAGTAATTGGGTTTCTCAACCCCAATTACTTGCTCACTAGACCCATTAAAATCTTCCATGGTCAATTACTCATTAGTTTTTTTGTAAGTTGTAATTGTTTGAAACTCTAAAGTTGTGTAAGTTGAAGAACTTGAAATACACTGAGAAGACCCATTCAAGTTTTTAAAGGTCAAATACTTATTAATCATTATTTGCTTTATAATTAATAAGTCATGCAGGTTCAAGAATGTGAAATACACTACGAAAAAGTAATAAATTTTTCCAAGGTTAACTAATTATAAATTTTTATAAGTTGAAGTAGTTCAAGAACCCAAATTTGAAGTTGTTCGAAACCCTGAGCAAGTAATTACGTGATGTCCCAGAAGCCATCACATTTTAGGTGAAAGGTAATGAAGAAATAGACTTAAGTTTTTTCCTTTTTGGATTTTTGGTGAAGCAAACACAGTGTGGAAAAAAATTCTATTTTTAGAAAGGATCCAAGAATATGTTGAAGTATGAACTTGTACAAGCCATAAATTTTGATCAGTAACTACTTTTTGAGTGCCATTTTCTTCATAAGTGCTTGTTTTTTGTGCTCTTCACATTGGACCTATCATTGGGCCTTCAACAGCTATAAATGTTTTTCACATTTTTTGGACACTCTTGAATGCATTATTAGTTGTATTTGATATTTCTCTTATTCTTTGTACTTACACACCTACTTCTCAAGATGCATTTTTGGTTGAATTTTATGTCTATATGAAGATGCTTATATCTAAGACATTCAGGGGGGTCATTGCTTGATAGTTATAAGTGGGTACTTGTGTGTTTGTTGTGCATTTAGTCTTTCTTTTTTTGCATCACTTATTTACTTACTATAGTAATACTTACTTCTACACTATGGATTCATTCTCAATAAGTCCACTCACACTTCTACAAAGGTTCTTGAGAGATGGTCTATTGAAATGAGTGGTGGATCCTTCAATAATGTTCTAAGTGCGCCCTCACTCTCAACTAATCTCTTGTTAATCTACCAGATCACTCACCTTGGTCGAGGCATACGAGTTGAATTTACTGCAAATTCAATGTACATCAAGGAATTGCATAGTGATACTATTTTTTGTTGTGGGAATTGTTGATCATCAGACTTAGATATATATATTCTTACACTTTGCTCCTAACACTCCTTCATATTCTTTAGATTCCTCTTTAGACTCACTTGTACCTATTAACACTTATGAGCTTGAGGTTCTTTTTGATATTGACAACTCTTCTATAGATGTTTACAATAGTGAAGTGGATACACCTCCACCATCTCCTTGTCACCTAGATATTCAAGAGTTAATTATTGATCTACCTACCTCTGGTCTACTTCTAACATTATAAGGTAATGGTCTACTAATCTAGAACACATCAAACAATGGGAAGTCTATTCCATAGTTACAGAGAATTCTATAGACCTTCTTCACCTCTATTTCTAGGGCACCATCTTCATATAGAGAGGTTGGCTCACCTACCTCATAGTATGAGGATCATTACTTTCATAAAAATTACACCTTGGTTTAAGATCCATCATGCACTTGGTGGATAAACTCACTATTCCAAGGTGATCCACTCTTCAGTGCATCTACTTCTGATTCACAGTCACTTCCAAGAGTTCCTTTGGAGGACACTTGGTGGCTATAGTCACTTGTAGACCTTAGTGGATTTTTTTAGCTCCCTTATTTTATTTTCTCTCTTTTGGGGATGACTTTTGTTCTTATAATTTTTCTCCTTTACCCCACTTTATGGGAGTTAATGGTACTTGGGTACTTTATCAAGGTTCATTGTCAGGACCCAATTCTACTACCCACCTAACCTACGCTTCAAAATGGTCTTAGCGTAGGATTTTTCCCACCTAGAGGTTTTACCTACACATCTTTTCAGCTTACTTAGGTTAGTTAATTAAGTAATGAGGGGTCATTTACCTTTAAGTGGGTTCTAATTTTGAGCTTGAGTTTTACCTTTTTGGTGACCTAATCTCACCCTATATGTGCTTTTTTTTTTCTAAAGTGGCTAATGCAAACATTTCCTTTGTGGAAATTTCTTGTTTTTAGAGCTCTCATTCTACCTCTATATAAATTTGACATTCATCACATGACCACTATTTAGAGATCTTGGTAAAATTTATCAAAAGGGTAATTAGGGTCTTGATGTAGTAGACTTTCTCTAGTTTGGCTCTCTGGTTCATTATATTTGCTTTGGTTGTTTATTTTAAAATTTGAATTAGCATAAGGTTTGTAACCAAAAATAATCATTTTTTTATTTCTTTATACCTCTAATTCTCATTTAATACCTTAATTGTGGTTCATTAATGCTGAAGTAGTGCCAAAACTCCTTGAGATTTCCTACACCCCATAAAATCCATACAAATATTCTATTATTTGTGTATTCAATGCAGATCTTTGGGCTTCCACCACCACTACATTAACTTTTCTTAACAATTTTTTGATGAAGTGACATGTAGTTCAAAATGTCACTTCCCTCCTTATTTTAGGTACATGTCAGCTTATCTTGATGATCTTCTCATGTGCTTTCTTCTCTTGGCATGACATTCACCTTCAATATGGTAACCTAGTTGCAACACCTCACATGCATGTCATTCATCCTCCTACATCCCATTTCATTTTGTAGTTGTACTTCTATTTCAATCATGCTTGTCTACCTTGGTAAATTTCACTATGCTTTCATCTTCTTGCCTTAGCCCTTCCTACCCCACACAAATCCTTATACAGGCCCTCCAATGTGATATTATTATCTAATATCTTCACACGATCATGTTTATACATCTTCATTCTCTCTTGTGTAAGCCTTCTTAGTTCACCTTTTCTCTAAGCCTATTGAGCTCTATGTGCTTAGAGACTTAGGTGTCTAGCATAGGTGCTTAAGAAATAGCCACGCTCAATTCATCAGATTGGAATTATTCTTAGATGTGTCAAACTAACCCTTTTGTGGGTATAAAGATACCTTGTTTCTTGAACATTGTACATAAAGATATGGTGTGCCTTGTATCACACTAGCAAACTTCATGCACCCATAACTTATGTGTCTATCCTAAGGAACTTGGAGAGCATCCATGCTCAACTCACCTAGCTGACATTATGTGTGAAAGTTCTCAAACCATTCTAACTAGTGGCCTCATAGTACCGCTTATTCACTACCATAGCAAAAAAGGAATTTGTTTGGCTTACACTAATATTTATTTCGGTTTTTGATTGCACTAGTGCTACCCTATTGACAAATAGCTTCAATTAGTTGCTGATAAAATACCCAAGGAGTATTTTACCCAATAGCATGTACAGTTGGCATGCACTAGTGTCTAATTTGTTTTGGATGATATATGGGCCCATCCACCTTGTCTATAGCTTGTTTGGGAGCCTAATATACTTGGAGTCATAGAGAAAAATGAATGTCCTTTATATTATCACCTTGTGCTTTATATGTTTGTCATGTCAAAGCTTCTAGTGTGCCTTTTCAATCTAGTGGCTGCACTTTGCTTCCACATGTCTCATATAAATTCTCTGTGTCCTCTAGCCTTGCGTTCAATGACTCTTGGTCATCTAACTGACCACTATGCATTAGTGGAATCAACTCAGTGCCAAACAATAATTGTAATGGTGTAGCATTATTCAAGTGCTTATAGTTTGTGTGATATTCCCATAACACTGTTGACACTTGATTATCCCAATCCTTACGACAAATGTCACATATATTTTTTATGCATGTCCATAGGATCTTGTTGAATCCCTCAATTGTGCCATTTTCTTGGGTATGGTAGGCCATTATATTTTGGTACACCATAATGTGTTTTATTAGGAAGATATATATAGTTCCATTTATGAAGTGTGCGCTCCTATCTCTAGTCAAGCTGAGTGGGCACCCATACTGGCTTATAATGTTCTCCGATATGAACCTTGTGACTATTATGACTATGTAATGTTTGGTTAGCATAGTCTTATCCCACATGGTAAAATAGTCTATGTTTTCTAGAATGTATCTTTTGCTTATACACCTTGCTATAGCGTAAGTGCACAATGTTGGGGGATAAAAAGAGGCCTACCCTTGGACATGATTTTTTGAAATTTTAGAAATTTGAGTTTCTGTAGATAATTTGAGATATCTGCACTCAAAATTTGAAGATGGTGTAAAAACATGAAATGTAGAATTTCAAGTCTAGTTTCCAAAACACTAATATTTTTTTTAAAAGGGTTAAGCATAACTAGATTAAACATATAAAATTTGAATACGAACTCCATTTTTTTAGAAAACATAGTAGATAAATGGCCATGATGCACACCATATTTTGAGAAGTGTTTAATACTATTTGAAATACTTTAGTGAAAATTTAGATAAAATATTATACCATGTCATCAATAGTTTTTTGTATAATTAAGTGCACTACATCACCATATAATTTGTTTTTCACTTTGATCAATGAAACACAAATTACATGAACATGCATAGGCACGTATGTTTGCAGCATGTAGTGGCCTAAAAAGGGCATAGATAGAAATAAATACAGTTTGAAACCTTAAAATAATCCAAAAAATATAAGAATTATATTTTTGGAAAGATGAGAGTGAGCTCATCATTAGGGTATCAAGTTTTTGAATTTTCACAATGAAATTCATAGTGTTTGGTAATCAAAGTTTAACTTTTTATTTTATTTTCGTATCTTTCAAAACTCAGTTGTACATTGACAGTCAAAGACTTTAGATCAAGAATCCAAGCCATTCCCAAGCCAAAAGGCATGGGAATTAAATTCAAATTCAAATACCATGATCATGTTAATAACGTGATCACATTAATAATGTTATCACATTAATAACTGTGTTACTAACATGATTGCATTACATATTCTCAACATCCTAAAACCTAAATACGAGCCATTACACCTAGTCGTCTTAGGATCAAATATTGGTTTTAGATTAAGAGTGTTGTCTAATATAACCTATGCTATCAAATCCCTCATTTAAATTACATTGAAGGAATTCTTTGCATGGAGACTAATTACTCTTAATTGCAAATATTATACTAAAGAAAATACTTGATTGGTTAAATATGATGTGCAATTCAGGAAAAATGTTCACAATAGAAAAATTAGATTGACACAATTCATTACATGGGGTGAACAATGCCTCAATTGATATTCTAGGTGGAAGTAGTTAATTACATAGGACTTAGTTGTCCTCAATTTTGTATAGTATTGAAAAAAATATCGATTGATTTAACATGATGTAATTAAAGCCCCAAATGACATTATATGGATGCAATTCCTTGCTTCGGGATTGAGTGGCACTAATTGCATATCATATTGAACATAAATACTCAAGTAGTTCAATATGGTGTGTAATCGAGGATAATAGAACCCAACTCAAACATTATATAGACAAAATGAATTTCATGGGGCTCGGTTGGCCCCAATTATGTATATAAGATATAACCAAATGCATCATTAGTTGGATATCATTTACAATTGGGGCCAACAAATTTTTAATTTACATTATATGTATTCAATTACTTGCATTATCCTTGGTTTGTCATAATTGCATATTTAGTTGAACTAAATACTTGGTAGATTCAATATGTTATGTATTTCGGACCAACAGAGCCCCCTATTGATAATACAAGGATGAAATTTCATAGGCAAAGCTTGTTTGGACTAAATTTCATACATCATATTGAACTGAATATTCCTTTAGGTGAATTTGGTAAACAATCAAAATCTTTACTATTATTAAATATGGATTTGTAATCCTTCACATAGGGTTTAATTGGTCATGATTTCATATCATATTCATGATAACACTCAATTATTTGAATAAGGTGTGCAATTAGGGCCCTAATTAAACTTATGTTGACACAATTCCTTGGGCAAACCTCAATTGGCACCAATTATGTATCATATGGAATTAAAAACTTGATTTCTTTGATATGGTATGCAATTAGGGCAAAGTAAGATCCAATATCCATTATATATGAATTTAATTCCTTTCTCATGGTTCCTTTGGACTGAAGTGCATATCAAATTGAAAAAAAAGTTACTTTTTTTAATTTGGTGAGCACTTAGATCCCCAATTGGTATCATATGGATGAAATTCCTTACATTGAGGATTAGTAGGCCCCTGGGATCAATTTAGCCCCAATTAACATCCTTTATATATATTAGTAAATAGGTTAACAAGAATGAACTTGGTTAAAATTACATCAGTCATTACCATAATTAACTTTGTAGGCTCAATCTATGATGATGTGGGGGATAATTGATCCTAAATTTATATTCTTTATTGACAAATCTACATTGAAGGAGCTCAAATTTTCCAAAATCACCATCATATTGTACCTCATATACCCTAATACCTATACCTTAATCTGTAATCCCTGAAGTTCCTAATCCTTAAACTCTATTTACTATAAATATAAACTCTTTAAACCTTAAAATAATCATTTTAGCCAAAATTAGCATCATTTAGACTAAGAATTAAGTTCACAGATCCTAGTTTGGCCTAAATCACATGACTAATTATCCCATTTGACTAATTCACTCATTCTACATGACATGACATCCATGTTATAATGACAACCCAAAAACACATTCTATAGTTACAAATAGGTCCAATTGATTTCTTTAATTATCTTTGTAATTAACCCTATGTACCCTAAACCATGGATATACATTAAAATCTAGAAGCCATAAACCATAAACACTAAATATTTACCCTAAATTGTAAACCATTAACTTTCTAGGTATTTACCAACTTCAATTTAGACCTAATTAACATCCTTTGTAGTAAGAATCTAGTTTGAACACATGATATAAATAGTGATTAGAAATTAATATATAGGTCCTTAAACCTAAACCCTTTTCCCTAATCCCTAATGATACCTAAAACATTTAAATTTTAATCCCTATGCCCTAGTGCCCACTACATGCCAAAAACATACATTCCCTACGATATAACTAAGTTTATTACGAAATGTCATAATTTATGCACTTTTTAAGCCTATGGCTCAAGCCTTTGGAGTACTAATCTAGCTATGAATTTTTTTACTAAATTGGGGCTACTTTAATCCCCTTCAACCTAATTAACTAAAGAGGAGGAGAGCTAGTTGATTCTTTTAATTGAGGAGGTATTTGAGGCTAATTTAAGGGTCTTCAATAGCAATATATGATTTGGGGAAAAAATAAAAGATCTATGTTCAATCATGAATTGATCCAATTAGTCATTTTGTATAATTCTAGGTGTGATCTGGGTAAAATTGAGACCCTAAACCAAATTTATAAATCAATTGATTGTATAACATGTATTCAACATGTACATGGTATTATTGATCCTACTTATATTAGAAATGCAAACATGAAGGTAATAAATTCATACATAGGTATCACAAGTAGATCAAAAGATCCTCAAGTATCTTAGTTATTTGACCCTATATCTGATATCTTAAACCCTATGTTACCCTATACCTTTTAACTTTAACCTCAAGCCCTATACCATTTACACTCAACCCTAATCCATAAGCCCTAAACCCCAAACCTTTTAAATTATAGACCCTAAACCAATATATTTAACCCTAATTAACATACACACACACACACACACACACACACACACACACACACACACACACACATATATATATATATATATATATACATACATACATACATACATACATACATACATACATACATGTATCTATATATATATATATATATATATATATATATATATATATACACACACAAATATATATATACATATATACATGTTATACATGTATATATATATATATATATATATGTATATATGTACATATGCACACACACACACACACACACACACACACACACACACACATATATATGTACTTTACCAAGTGATTATAATCCATTCCCCTTATTAATGTTACTAGTTATTTTATTATTTTTTAAAAACTAGGGTCTAGTTCCTAAAAAATAAAGGGTCTAAAATAAGGAGAAAAATCTAATCTAATATGGTAAAATATAGATTTTGATAAAATTAATTACATAGGGAAGAGAAGTAACTTATCTAGAAAAGTAGCTTGAGATAACTATTTCAAAGCCTAAAAAATACTACATAAGACAAGGAAGATGTTATAAATTGGGATCTATCTTCTATTTAGTGAAAGGATAGGAGCACTAAAAATAGGATACTTTAGGGTATGGTGCTATAGTCTAGGTCCTGATGTTATTGTCCAAATTGGTTATAGAGATTTGAGTTATTTAGGTTTTCTCCACTATCCCTATGTGAGCAATAAATACATTCCTTAACACTGCTCCTAGGATATATATAATCAATATAATGGATATATATATATATATATATATGAGTTATATATATGTAAGTCTATCATTTTCAAGGCTTTTACTATTTCACCTTTCTGATATTGCTCAATGCTTTTTAACATCATAGAGATCTGATCTAAACTGGCTTGAATACTATTAACCTTTGAATTCAGACATTTGGTAGCAACATTATTCTAGTTCATTAATCTGACTTCTGTGGGCTGTTTTAAAGACCTATCAGCATTTCTGACATAATACATTTGAGCTCAGGTTTTGCCATTAGGTGAATATATATACATACTGAGGACTCTATATATATACATATACATATACATATATAGATTAAGAATATATGTATATGTCAATATTATATGTATTAGTAATAATCTTATATATATACATATATATATATGTACTTCCCATGATTCATATATATATATATATATGAATTTATATACACATACATATATATAACAGGTGTATATGTATATGCTCTGATACCATTTAAGGCAGGATCTTCCAACTTGAAACAAATCGCACTTTCTTTATTTAATATCAAATCTTAGAATACATAATCTTAAGACTTATAGCCTTTTGCATAGAAAAACTTAAATAGACTTAAGACTCTTACAAACTCAAATCACTGACTCTCAACCTTCAGACTTAGACTTACTACTAGACTTTGATGCCAATAACTCATGCGAGATCTCTTATTTATAGCTTTTCAGATGAGAGATCGACGGTTATTACAAAACGGTGGCATCAATGGTGGAAACAAAAGATGCGATTAACATCGTGGGTTATGGTCCCACTACGCACCGACTCACCGAAAGCAAACCAAAATAGACATAAATAAATGTCAACACGGCCAACATAATATCACCTTTGATAGTGGTAGGGTCCATGAATAATTAAAGAGAGGTATAGTGCTGTCAACTCACTATCACGGATAGACCCTGTGATTAGTCATCATCAGCGAACTCATGTGATCTAGCTGGAGAGTACTCAGAATAGTCACTGGGATCATTATCTTCATTCATATTGTGGTCCATGTATAAGGTAGAAGGAATCCTACACAATCTTCCATCAGGTGTCACAGGGAAGATAGTTGTATGAGAAATAGTAAGCTTGCGCCATAAGGATGCAATTGGCATTGCAGGTTGTATTATCACATCCCTATTGTACTGATGATTCTGTACAAGATATAGCTCAAATGAGACATCAAAAGGAATACGTAGAGAAAAAAATACATTTCTTAACATTGCAGGAGCAATGTTTACAAAGTAGGCATTTGAGGCTACCCTTGGCATGGCATCATCAAGAAATTCAAACATATAGTTACTCATATCTCCTTATTCCCAATAATTTTCTATAGCTGGATTGAAAGATGGCCAAAATGTAGACCATGTAAAATGAAACTTTATTCACTTTCTGTACAACATTCTAATTAATGGATTATTCTTGCCAAGAAGCTCTAGATTATCACCTGGTTTATTCAGCAAAATAGTCTGAATAGTATGGTGATTATCATTTTTAGCATAATGAGAGGTCCATCCAATATTATGACAATTTACTGAATCTACATCTGCATAGGACTGAGCTGTTAGCCTATTTAATTCATTCTCAAGTTGATTACTAACAGATGGCCTAGAACACCAAAGATGTTCATGAAACTCATCTCGGTCTTCAATGGTGACTGTCATGATATTTTTATTACTGTTAAATTCTCTAGTGAGAAAATCAGCTAAATAATTCTTTTTTCCTTGAATATGTTTAACTGAGAAATCAAAATTAGAGAGATAGGTTGCCCACCTGATCAATCTGCTAACATACCCTTTCTTTAAATTATCTGCTGAATTGAGTATGCTCATAAAATTCTTCAAATCAGATCTAACAATAAAATTCTCAGACCTCACAAAAAACATGAAAGACTGAATTCCTTTAATTACAGCAATAATTTCTTTGTGAGTAGAATGATAGTTGATCTGAGCCTTTTTAAATGATCCTAAAGCATACCGGCAAGGTTTTTCTGTTCCATCTTCTAATCTTTCTTTCAAAATAGCACCCCAATAGAGATCAGAAGCGTCTATCTCTATGATCTTCTTACCATGACCTGGAAGCTATAAAGGAGGCAAATTAACTCATTTTTCTTTAATCCTTTTGACATCATCAGTCATCTCATGATTTCATTCAAGAGGAGATTTAGACAATCTTTTATTTAACAAAATTCTATCTTGAGCAATCTGAAAGTAATGACCAGCTATATAATTTACACAACCAAGAAATCTCTGCAACATGGTTTTATCAGTCAAAATATCAAGAAAGTTCTATATATTTTGCAAAACATGTGGTTGAACTGTAACTTCTCATGATTTAATGGTAATCCCTAAGAAATCAATCTGATCCTTAAAGGTAACCATTTTCTTTTCAGACAATACCAATCCATTATCATACACAATATGATAAAACTAATTTAATTGCTTAAGATGATTTGTAGGATTTCTACTGAATATCAAAATGTCATCAATATACATAGGAGCAAAAATATCATTCATCATTTTCTAGAAGATACTGGGAGCAATTTTTAACCTGAATGGAAGAACATTCCACTCATACTGACCAAATGGTGTGATAAAAGCAGTTTTATACTTATCTACTTCATGTACCTGAATCTACCAGAAACCTGATTTCAAATCAAACTTACTATATACTTTACTTCCTGTGATCCTTTACAAAATTTCATCTTTAGAAGGAATTGGATGTTGAACAGGAATAACATATTTATTCAGAGGGATATAATTAATTACTAGTCTTTTCTTTCCCCTGACTTGTTCACTTCTCTTATTTACATAGAAAGCTTCACATCCCCATGGACTATTAGAATCTCTAATTAAACCTTGAGCTTTCAATTGTTGTATTTCATTAAAACATTCTTCTCTCAGTGAAGGACACATACCAGAATGATGTGCTTTGAACTTTGGCTGTACTATTTTTTCATTCTGATCTGTAACCAATTATAAATCAATTCTATAAATATGTACTTTCCTATGCTGAAATGCTAAAGGATTTTTAGAACAACAATCCTTTACCAATTTTGCAAGCACAGGATCTATTTCTGCTTGAAAAAAAATTATCTTCTGATGAATCCACTGAGTATTAACTGATTTCTTTGTTTTAGCCTTTAAAGGAACCTTACATTCATATCTCATCTTTTTGTATAAAGAATATTTTTTTGCTAAGACAATTTCATGCTACTGAATTGTGATCGAATAAAAACAAGACAAATTATCAGATCCAAGCATGAGATCGAACATAGGCATTTCATGATGAATGACCTTGAAATGAAATATTGTATTGCCTATAACAATTGGAATATGAGCAAAAAAATCAGAAATTATGGTCTTTGTGTTGAATGTAAGTCTCACAAAATTACGGATCCATTTATCTTCAGGAATAGCATGATACCTAGCAAGAGAGGCATCTGCACCTATATCAAGCAGTGCATATAAAGTATAGGATTTGAATCTTGGAAACTTTATCTGAATCTCACAAACAGGATTAGTAGTAGAATGAATAGAAATTTGATTTATATGATTATTACTACTATCCATCATATGAGATACTTCTATTTGATTAGCTACTTGAATCAATTCTTCTTCAAACAATTTTTCTTCTTCATCTTCTTCAGCTTCTTCTCTCATTAAGGCTTCTAATTTAGTTTGAGCCTTTTTCAAAAATGCTTGAAGAGTATCAATACGTTTAGTATGCCATTGTCTTCTTTCAACATTTTGAGGATTATAATGTAAATCTGTTTCAACATGCTTTTCTTTTCCTTTGAACAAATTTTGCTTACTAAATTGTTGCTAAAGCATATTTTGTTGTTGTTGAAGTTGTTTAAGCTGATTCAGATATCTTTTCTTTGTATTTATAATCTATTGTTCTAAAAACATTTTTTTTGATAACATATATACAGGTAGACTATCATATTTTTCTTTCAAACTCTGTAACTACTGTGATAGACTTAAACTATCTGAAAACTAACTAGACTGCATATTGATCTGAAACCCAATTTCTGAATCAAAATTAGAAGACTCTATTTCAGAACTACATTCTTCATTAACCATAGCTATCTCAAATTCATTATCAGAACTATATTCTATATCTAAATCAAACTCTGTATCATTAGCAGATATATATACATACTCATCTTCATTCAGATTATGACTCTGTAAGAAATTTACTTTCTTAGATTTTTCTTATCTCTGAGGACGCTTATTTTTATTATGATCTCCTAAAAAACACTTAATAGGCTATTTTGAATAACCATACTTTCTTTTTCTAAAAATCTTTTTCTCTAAAAAGGTTTTCTTTATCTTTCTTTAGACCATAGCTTTTTTGATTTCAACGTTTTATCATACTGAGGACTATACTGAGGTTTACATTCACACTGAGTCTTTTTCTTTTTAGCTCTGGATTTTCTATACTGATATGGATTTATGCATCCAAATCTTTCATCAAGAGAATTACAAAACTTTATACCAAGCTGCTTATGAAATCTAATTGTTTCTTTATGAGTTCTTCTTTAACCACATAGATTTTGATTGATTCTATTGATAAACTCATTTATTCTACCAAATGAAAAAGTAGAATATTATTCATCCATGGCAGGTTTATATTTATCTAATAGATATTGTGGAAAGGATTCAACATATCTAACTTTAAAAGCAGGGTTGAACATTTCACCAGAAGCGTACAATAAATTTTCCATATGGCACATATATTCTTTTATGCGACTCATGTCACATAATTGTGCTCTTAAAAACTTAGATTTATTAGCTTCTTTTTCATCATCAATAACTCCTATGAACTCTACATAAATAGCTTGACACAGATAAGGTACAGGTTCTGCATGATTGATGATGTTTTGTTTATACTAAGCATTACCAACATCCCACCAATATTTAATATTACCAATAAAACCATTAACTATCTATTGTGCTACTTTCTTGGGATCTCTTTTTAAACCAAACATTTGAACACTAGCCCATGATAGCATAGCATGACACATCTCTTTTATTTTGGCAGGAGGTTCACAGTTAAATTTCCAGAAGAATGGTTGTAAACTTAATGTTTTGATCTGAGCATCTAGAGGAGGTCTAGATGAAGATTCACCATCTGAAAAATAACTGTAGTTTTCTGGGTTATCTATTTTAGCCATACCTATTCCAAAAGCTTTATTAATTTCTAACTGAGGAGACTTCATACTAAAAGGCTGTATAATACTTTGAGAGGTTTCGTCTTCTTTTTGAATTTTCTCAACTTGTTCCCAACTGATAATACCAATAGTTATATGTAAATACCTATTGGCTGTATTTCTTTTAATTCTTGAGTAAGAAGAGAACTAGGGAGAAGTGCTAAGTGATGCTGCTGTGAAGATACTTCTCTATTCAGAGAATCTATATTACTAGCAACAGTGACCAATGATGTTTCAATCGAAGAAATCTTAGACCTAATCTCAACTTGACTATGGGCAATATCTTGATTTCCATTTATTTCTTCTTGCTTCTGCACTATCTTATGAGATTCTTTATCAATCTTTGTAGTCAAATGATTTGAATATACTCCAGAATTTGAATCTATCATTTTCAAGGCTTTTACTATTTCACCTTTCTAATATTGCTCAATGCTTTTTAACATCACAGAGATCTGATCTAAACTGGGTTGAATACTATTAACCTTTGAATTCAGACATTTGGTAGCAACATTATTCTAGTTCATTAATCTGACTTCTATGGGCTGTTCTAAAGACCTATCAGCATTTCTGACATAATACATTTGAGCTTGGGTTTTGCCATCAGGTGAATACTGATTAAAATCAGCTTGATTTGGAAAACCTTTTTCTGTATATGACTCATCATCTTGGGGAGTCTTCCATACATGACCTTCATCCTGGGATTTTGAATTACTTTCCATATGAACTTTTCTTTTGTAAGACAAGAGCTGTTTATTCTTATCAAAGAGTTCCTCCAACTCTATGTCTCTTAAAGCTATGTTAATAACAGCATGACTTTGCTTCTTAAGGATTTGCTTATAGTCTGGGCAATAGAAAGAATCTATTTGTGGATCATGTATCTTTTGAGTATGAAGACAGCTTTGAGGAAAAGCTACAGATGATG
>JARHVA010008965.1:277500-290000 GCA_037957365.1 Torreya grandis | reverse complement strand
ATCAATTGAATAATTTTGAAATTGACCATAATGAAATGAATAATAATAAAATTGACCATAATGGAATGAATAATAATAAAATATAAAATAATGAATTAGTTAATGTTGGAAGTTCACATTCAAAGTTCTGAGTTTTTTATTTTGTTAATGATGAGCCTATGTATGATGCTTCACCCCCCATAAATGAATAAAATTTGATGGTAACAAATAATGATGAAATTAACCATCAAAATATTTTCATGGAAACATCTAATGAAGAAATTAACAATGAAGAATTTTATGTCATCCCACTTCTAAACAATGAAATTAATAACGGTTTTGAAATGCCTAATCAACAAATTCCACCATTACCAACACCTCCAATATTTATGCATAGAAAAGGCAAATACCTAATTGAATTCGATGAAAATATTTTAAAACCAGTACATAACAAAATGTCTTATCACCATTCAAGAAGGTTGGCTCAACAAATTTGGGATATTTTCTTTCATAATTTACAATATGATAGTCAAAAATGTCAATTATTTGTTTCATTGAAAAAATTGATTAAGATGAAACCTATAATGTATGCATTAGGACTAATAAAATCTATCATGGATGATGAAAATGATGAAATTGTTGAAAATCTACATGATGCATATCATACTGTAGAACCAATATCACACACCAAATATTGTAATGTTGCCTGATGTATTCTTGTAACCTTTGTAGTAAGTGATATAACAATGAAAAAATGAATGGTTTAAAAAACAAGGCAAACACTTAATATAAATAGAAAAATAATAAGGAAAGGGATTGAAAGACATGAAAGACATAATTAACCTAATACCAATGAGATCTGGGCATTCTCTAGTAGACTTCCATGAAAGGACAAGGCTCTATCTAATACTCTCAAAGAATTATTTTCTCAATTTTAGAAAGATAATATAAGAGTTTCACCCATTTCAAGAATTTTTTAGAAAAGAAGAGTTGGTTCTCATAACTGTGAACCACATCCAAAACATTTATTATATATGAATCAAACACAATTGTCCCCTAAATTTTTGGAAAAACATCCACAAATTTCTATTTGTTAAAAATATTTTGAAAAGGAAAAATCTTTTTATGTTAAAATAAATCACACATGCACCACTTGTTGTAGGCAACATGTTAATTTTTTAATGCACTATGATGTTTTCTACCATATTTGGTATACTTTGCATACTAAGATTTTATGATTTTATAGGAGTGTGGTATTGAATTACTAACAAAATCAGCTAATGAATTTTTCCAACTATCTTTTTTAAAAGATCAGATGGGCAATTATTTTACGATAAATCATGTTTAAATGAAAATTGCAACATTTGTGGTGGATTGCCAAATTTATAAAAATGTATCCATACGGAGACTACAAGTGCAATTAGGAAATAATTATTTGGTTTGATAAAATATAAATTTGTGACTTATCAATTAAAAGATGGAAAAGAATCTAAAAGTTGTGAGCTTGATACAAAAAAAGATACCTCTTTTAGGATTTTTTGGTCAAATGTAGGGAGAAGATTGTTTATGACCATGCAAGTCACACACACAAGCCTAGATGTTTGGACGAACATTTCAAGATATGAAAGGATACATTCCCACTTGGTTCCATTATTTTAGTAGTTGATTTTGCAGAGAATTACACATTCAAACCCCAAATAGAATTTTAATTGTATTATTGCAACTAATCACAAGTTACCATATTTGTTCATATAACATTCATGCATGCCCCTGATAGTACAAAGAAACAACATAGAATAATAAGGAAGTACCATTTCTATATCACTGATGATAGATCCAATTATTCAAAATATATGCAAGGTTGATTTAAGAATTTCTATAGATAGTTGAGTTAGAGGAGCATTACTTTCAATCAACATTACATTTGGTTAGACAATTTCACGTCATAATTCAAAAATGCACAAGTGTTTTATTGGCTGAGCAAGATGCACTTTACCAAAGGTGTAGAACAAATTTGGAGTTTCATGAAGGCTGTCCATGGAAAAGGGAAGCATGATGGTGTTGGATTGTAAAGATCCCTACTGAATTGTCCTTTAAATTTTTGTTTTGGGCACTTAGTAATTTTGCCAAACACTTATCTTGCAATCTTGATCTTGGATGGTAAGTGTTTTAAATTTATCTTTGACCTTGATTGATGATGATGATGATGACGAAGTGCTTATAATGTATTTAGCTAAAAATTCACAATGTCTCTAAGTGGAATGAAAATGTTATGCAAGATATACTTTGATTTGTCAATGTAATAAAATAGCTGATATGCATCTACAGCTAATAGACATTTAGTCAAATATTTGACATGCATCCTAACTATGAAAATTACACCTAAAAAAAAGAAGCATTTTTCACAAACATTTACCATGCAACCTCACTGATGAATATTATTTCAAATGAATAACCTACAATTTGATTTTAATATTTTGTCAAATATGGTTATGACTGATTTACAATGTCAAATGTGATTAAATCAGTAAACTAGGCTACATAATTGACAACTCCACCGATTGGAAATTCTATTCTCATAAAAATGCAAATTTTACATTGTGAATTGCCACTATAGGAAATAAAAATATTAAGGACTAATTAGCAACATGACAACTGTTGTAACTGAAATATAATGATTTTATATGAGACTACAATACTTTAACAACAGTGACTCAAATGAGAATGATCTGATAACTATCAATGCAAACATCTAAAGACCCTGATTGGACAAACTTCCTCAAATCATCCTAGCTTAGAGTCTAGGTTGTAGCGCATTAAAAAATCTTGTAAACTATCCTCTTCAAATTGATTTTCTCTTTAATCTCCAAATTTTCACAAACTGGTCAAATACCATTAAGATTGTGCAAATCGAATCAACCAACAGTGAATTCCTCTTCCAAATGAGATTTCTAAAAATACATCAGCGACCATAAATCAAATAAAGTTGCAAAAATACCTTAGCTGTTACAACCCAAGGATGCAATAATAAATCAACTATTACACTTCAATCAGTTGGGGCAATAATAAATCAACTATTGTACCTATCAAAAACATCTAATGAAGCATTATAGAAACCCTAGATGGATTCCTCCATAATTTCTACCTAGGGTTGATCTTTCACAACCAAAACCAATACCCTAGAGTCTTCAAACCCTTGGGCAATCAAAGCCTTAGCTCTTACAATGCATGTATGGAAAATAGAATAACTCAAGACATGATGAAAATGACTTGCATTGAAATCCTTATAAAGAATTCTCATCCCACTTCAAGAAAATACTAGAAATAGTATTACTTTATTCCTTTAAGTGACTTTATGATTTATTATTTTATTAAGTCATTTTATTAAATAAATTGAATATAAATTCATCCTTTTGATATTAATTTATTGTAATAACTTTATAAATAATCAATTTAATAACTCCACTTTATTTTAATTAAAATAATCAATTAAGCTATCCTTTTTAAATAAAATTTATTTGGACAACTCAATTAATTAAATTAATTAAATCATGATACCTCTAATTTGTGGACATGACAGTCCTCCCTTCTGAAAGATTTCTTGCCCTCAAGTAATCTACAACTGTGATTCTAACTCAAATACCACATCCACTAGAGCCAGAATAAAAAACCAACTACACATGTCCACCAAACACCCAAATCCCAAATGATCCTTCAACATGTGTTAATCCATAACCTTTGTAGGCAATGGAAATACAAGATACTATCACTCTATATAAACTAATGAAGCTAACCATCTAGCAATGAAATTCTTGGATCCCAATTCTATAACTCATCCCTATCATGCAAACTCCAAGCACTATTCTGATACACCTCAAATCTCATGCCTAGATCCCCTGGATAAATTGGAAGTAATTAAATATGAAATAACTTATGTTATACCACTCTAATAACCCCTAGAGTCTAATCAAACAAAATCTCAAACTCTTACTTCTGGAAGCAACCAATTGAAAAGGATAAACTAAGAGACTTGTCAAACTTAGACTCATCACCTGAGATTAGGAGCATATCATACCAGAGTGAACCCAGACTCCTAATATTCAACCCACCTTTTTTTGTTGTTAAGGACATAGTCAAATCTTTTGTATGTGGGATGAGGGTAAATGGATGAGAACTCTCCATAATCCAATCAAGTTGAAACTCCACTGACTGTGATAGTGGGATACTAGAATAGTCATGTGTATTCCTCCCTAAACTACCATTATCAAAAGAAGAATCACAACTCACAAAGGGATGAGTTGGTATTGCATCAATATCATCATCGAGATTACCATAATGAATGCCATCTACTACTTGGAAAGAATTTGGATCAATACTAAAATCCAACAAGAAATACATAAAAGAAACCATTTCCTTCTGATAAAACTGACTAATGTCAACCTCTAAAGCATTGAAGTAGATCCTAGTGCTCAAATCTCTAATGAATCCTAAACCTATAGCCAAGACTAGTGTCCTTGTATCATCAACAACCCATCTTACACCAAGAGGTTTCTTGTGGATGTGAAGAATGCCAATTGTAGGTGGATAGAAACATATACCACCATCTATCAAGCTACTAACATGAATCAAAATAACACCATGTATCCTATGAATCAATTCCATGATGGAGTGAAAGGTATCTTTGTTTCTCAAAGAAGATAATATTTCATTGGAAACCAAGCCTCTAACTCTATAGTGACAACCCCAACTCCCTCTATCCATCCCAACTACTACTGCCCTCAAAGTGTGTCTTGATAGAATGTTGTTCGATAAAGTAGGACAGCCATCAATCAATGAAGGAGGTAAAACCCATGATGTTGGTCCTAATATACTACTGTCAACATGTATATCTCTAAACCATAGACTAAAATCAATGGACAACTCGATCATATACGTCTCAAAATCAAATACAATGCATCCATCACCATCTGGATTCAACACAAGAGGCACGACACATATACCCAAAGTGTGAATACTAGGAGAACTCATGCTACTATCCTCAACAAATGTCCTAGATGCCATAGATGACTAAGACTCTACTGAACATGATGAACAATGGTCTAAACTCAATTCTAAGCAGAACTCATCAACATGAATCTCAGATTCTTTAAGGGCTAACTAAGTACTCCTCAAGGAATCATTGGTAACCATAAGATCATGATTAATCTTATCTACTTCATATTCTTTCCATCTCAAATCATCTGAATAAACCTCAGTGAGCTTGAGGAGGTGATCATAGTTTGAAATAAGGTGCAAATAGTTTTTCTTTATTATTCCCATACCTTTTTTGATCTCCTACAAGATATCATGAGAAGACTCTACTTCAGCTCTCTTTTGTCTTCTCTCAAATTGAACCATCCAAAGGTGATTCTCAATTAGTTTTTACATTTTTATCATGATGAGATAATGCTACCACAATCCCATCCTCATTCACCTTCAACTGGTTCTTTAAAGTGTGCAAATTATGGGGCATTTGATTAACTTCTTCACATGAATAAGCATCTAATTGTGCCTAAAATTCTTTTTCTGTAAAGTCTTGTATGCACATATTATAATTTAGAATTATGACATCACTAATTCCATATATAGAAATTTCCTTAATGCCTTGATTAGGTGTCAATACATAAGAGGGCTCCACTTTCTCTTTGATTTCATCATCTTACATAATCAAATCACTACATGATGGCGTGCCAACCCCTTGAAGAGAAGGTGAAGCCTATAAACCAAATGAAATAAACTCTCCTATAGTCATTTGCTCCTTGAATTTAAACATCTTTTATTTGACCAATCTTCTTGAGAGATCATATGCTGCAGTTGAAACATGTTGTTCTGTTCTCTAAATGGGTAGAAAATCAAATTGCAACTACTTACAAACATCATCATTTTCATACAATATTATGGACATTATGTTGAACATATATATCTTCACCTTGTTGGAATGGCATTTCCTAATTACTAATATGAAGCAATTGAACAACTAGACCATGAGACCATTATAATCAAACATGAGAATACATGAATGCACATATGACATCAACTCTAGAATAATGATCCTCTTATTGAAATATGGACTTTAGATGTTAACTATCCCATTAAAGATTTCAATAATCAGTTGCATGACCTCTCTCATTTTTTCATCATCATAATGAACTTTAGGAGCTACAATCCTAATAAGTTCACTTATACAAGAAACAATTGTAAGTCTTATCTCCACATCTTGATGTCTCATCAACTCTGGTTTGATCAACCATGCAGCAATGGAGACAAAGCTTTATCCATAGCTTGAGAAGGTTATTGACTAACTTTGATTAGATGATCTTCAACTTATTTCAAAATGCTAAGAAGAAAAACCTTAGCATGAGGTGGGTGTTCTAACCTCTCACCCACAAACATAAGTATCTCTCTTGAAAACCTATTTCATTGGAAATCTGAATTGTGTTCTCTTTAAGATTAGATGTATGTTAGTCATTAACTACTAAAAATTCATCATAGAGACTTCTAGATATTTCACTTGTAGATACATCATGTTTCTCCTTTTTTTTGTAATGTAAGCCAATAGGATTTGTAAACATGTGTTTATCTTTGTTGTTAGATCATAAATTGTTTTAATCCTTTTAATATGTCTTCCATCCATGGTTGCTCACATGTCACTGGACTTCTTGTCTACTTGTGATAATCTTTATGATTCTCCATATACCAAGGGAAGGAAATATTATTTCTAATTCCTTATGGAAGTGTCAGGTATTCTTGGTAAGTAACCTCTATATCATCTTTAGAAACTATGATTGACTAGATAGATCTCAACAACTAAAATTCAATCAACTAATGTTCGCCTATAGGATGGCAAGATCCTAGCTCCACTACCAATGCAAAGACTCCTACTGAATTGGCCTTTAATTTTCTATTTTAGGCACTTAGTAATTTCATAAAACACTTTCCTTATAGACTTGTTCTTGGTTGGTAAGTCTTTTTAGTCTGTCTTTCACCCTTAATGATGAAGATGAAGTGCTTATAATGAATTTAACTAACAATGCACAATGTTTCTATGTTAAATGCGAGTGTTATGCAATATATACTTTGATTTTTCAATGTAATAAGATAGATAACATGCATCTATAGCTAATAGACATTTAGTCAAACATTTGACATGCATCCTAACTATGCAAAGCACACCCATAGCAAAGAAGCTTTTTTGACAAATATTTCCCATGCAACCTCCTTGATGAATATTATTACAAATGAATAGCATCCAATCTTGTTACAATATTTTGTCAAATATGGCTATGACTGATTTATAATGCCAAATGTGATTGAATCAGCAAACTAGGCTACCTAATTGAGAACTCCACCATGTGCAAATTATATTCTCATAAGAATGCAAATTTTACAATGTGAATTACCACAATATGAATGCGATATATTAAAGACCAATTAGCAAATTGAAAACTATTGTAACTGAAATACAATGATTTTATATGATACTACAATGTTGTAACAACAGTGACTCAAATGCATGAAACTTAGTGAAAACATCTAAAGAACCTGATTGGTTCAACTTCCTCAAATCATCCTAGCTTGGAGTCTAGGTGGCAGTGCATTAAAAAATTCTATAAACTATCCTCTTCAAATTTATTTTCTCTTTACTCTCCAAATTTTCACAAACATGGTCAAAGAGCATTAAGTTTGTGAAAATTGAATCAACCAATAGTGAATATCTCTTCCAAATGAGATTTGTAGCAACACATTAGCTATCACAAATCAAACGAAGTTGTAACAATACCTCAGCTACTACAACTCAAGAATGCAATAATAAATCATCTATTGCACTTTCATCAGCTAGGGCAATAATATATCAACTATTGTACTTATCAAAGATCTCTAATGAAGCACTTTTAGAAACACTGGATGGATTTCTCAATAATTTCCATCTAGGGTTGATCCTTCACAATTGAAAGTTGTACCTTAGAGGCTTCAAACCCTCAAAAAATGCAAGCCTTATCTCTTACCATGCATGTATGGAAAATAGATTAACTCAAGATATGATGAAAATGACTTGCATTGAGCTCCTTATAGAGAATTCTCATCCCACTTTAAGAAGCTTCTAGAAATAATATTATTTTATTCATTTAAGTGACTTTATGATTTATTATTTTATTAAGTCCCTTTATTAAATCAATTAAATATAAAGTCATCCTTTTGATATTAATTTATTGGAATTATTTTATAAATAATCAATTTAATAATGCCACTTTATTTTAATTAAAATAATCAATTAAGCTATCCTTTTGAAATAAAATTAATCTAGAAATCTCAATTAATTAAATTAATTAAATCATGATACCTACAATTTGGGGACATGAATTTAATCATGTGTAAAGATAGTTATTTAAAGGGAGGAGTTAAAATTTGAAGAGGATGTTCATTTTATATATGAAAAAATTGTGGTTGAATCATGTAATAAGAACATGTGTCATGGTACTCAATTAAATTCCACTATTCATAGACTTTTTTGGTTAATGGAGGAAGAATACTTAGAAAATTATGAGGATTGTATGACTCTAATGGGTTCAAGTGACCTCCACTCATTTCATATCTCAAATTCAAGCTGTTGGAATATTCATACGAGACACTTGGAATGTTTTTGTTCTACATGTGTGGACTCTATTTAGAATGAGTGTGAGTCATAAGAGTGGGTGGATGATTGTATTTACAAACCTCTAATTCCAATCAACACATATTAGGTTCTAACAGCATTGTAACTTATATATATGACATCATTAGATGACATTGACTATGTATCTGATCTAGTGTAGCCAGGTATAATATTTTTCATTATGTACAATTTATTCTCATTATTAATATATGCTCATATTATGATTAAAAATATTTTTTTATGATGTACACGGCATATTTTTATAGTTATTATAGATGATGATAATGAAGAAGGCATTGATTACTACTTATCTCAGTGTGTCTAGAAAAATAAAAAAATGACTTCCCCAGTTACAGATGGAGAAAACATTGGCTATCCCATTGGGTTAGTAGTAGTCATCTGAAATTGGTTTCAAAGATATCTTATAAAAAAAAAATTATTGATGTTTGTTTGAAGAGTTTGAAATGCACAAGAAGATACTTCACTATTCAAATTTTATTATTTCAATGAATATTTAATTACAAAAATATCATGGGAGGTCATTAAACAAGAAACTATGGAAATTTTGGGAGTCAGGTCATGAAGCTATTCTTGATACTATCAAGGTTAGACCACATTTTAGTGGTTCGTTGTATTGAAATATAGAGGTATGTTGACTTTTCAAATTTATATGTAAACAATTTTATCAAATGTTTTTTATTTTATATGTATTAAATATATAAATATCATTTTTAACTTCTTACTAATAATTTTTTTTAGGTTAGTGGTGCTAGATAAGCTTCCTCCTTCACATGGTTGGCATTGTTAGTAAAAAATTCTATATTCTTGAAGCTAAGAGAAGCAATGTTTTTATGTGTGTTTAATCTAGGGTGTGATTATAGGGATTAAATAGGTACGTGATGGATCTTATAGTTCATGAAAATGACTTACAATTTTTGTTCTATCCATTTTTGAACTTCGGCTAAAAATTTGCTTTTTTCTTCTATTGTAAAGGGTGTTCTTGAGAATGGAATGGGTGGTCGGTTTGTCAATCAATCCTAATGGAAGGATAATAACATAGTCTTATAAATTATCCACCCCCACCCTATACATGGTTGCAATGTCAATTTTAAGGCAAGAAGCATCGAAACTAGAGTTTTGGAACCACAACTTGAACATTGACAACATTTTCTGTCAGTGTTTTCGATCTCCAAAATGGTAGTAACATACAATTTTGGGTGGATTCAAACATCATGGAGGTATAATTATATGTAATTTACATATCTATACATGATCAAAGTGATAGATTCATAGGTGGAGGTCTTGAAGGTATAAATCCTAGTTGGAGCTTGAAAAGTTGCTTGTTCACGAACAAAAACTTGCATTTTTAGACCCATCACTACAGCTTGTATAAAGGATTGATATAAAATCTTCCACCTAAGTGATATAGGATTTTATTAGAGGGATTAAGGAAGTATTTGAGGGATCTAATGGTTCATTTAAATGACTTAAAATTTTATTTTTATGATTGTTTGAACTTAGGTTAAAATTTTGCTTTTTTCTTGTATTGGGAAGGGTGCTCTTGAGGTTGGAATGGGGGGTGGTTTTATTGTTCAGGCCTAAAAAGAAGCCAATAACCTATTATTAGACATTATACTCCTCCTTGGATATGTTAAAGGTGTCATTTCTCACCCAAGAAGCATCAGAACTAGAGTTCTACAACGACAACTTGAACTTTGACAACATTTGTTGTCAGTGTTTATGATTTCTAGAACGGTAGTGGAAATACACTTCCAAGTGGATTAAAACATTATGGTGGCATAATAACATGTAATTTTCCTATTTGGATGGAACATTGTAGAGAAAATATTTTTCTTCCTTTAGTTTGAAATGTATGTGTGTGAGCATCGACACACACACAAACATCAAAGTGCATGAAAATGTATACACTTAAACATGGTTATTATGCATTTACTTCCACTAAATTTCATGATTTTATAAATAAAATATAATTGTTAATAATTGGTCCGAATTAAGATTAATTTTCAATTTTTAATCTTTTGATGGTCTCTACCCATTTTCCAATTCCATTTAAAGCATCATATTCTCTTCCCTTTTATTTTATATTGTCCTAAACTCCTTGACTATAGCATATGAACAATACCAAGGATTTTTTTAGAGCATCTAGATAGCCCTAGATATTTTGTGTGGACCTTTATGGCTAATTTGAACTCCTTTTATTAGTCCTTCCTTTCTTTCCATGTGACCGTTTAATCTCACTTTGTGTGTCAATATGCTGCATACTTGAATTTATTTTTTCTATATACAGAAGGATTATATTCAACTTTAGACATACAATTACCATTTGTCATTCTTTTGAATCAATTGAGAACTTGAAAGCATTCTAGTGGAATAAAATATTCATTGAATTAAGCAAGTTTATGTGTATGTAGATCAAAAGACACTAGTTTACAAGTTATTAGAGATTCTAATATCATTAGTGTGGGTTGTGCATGGGTTACCCAAATTAGCAAATGTTTGTTTTTAATGTGAATGACAATGGCTATTCACCATATATCCATCCCCACAGGATTTTGTTTGGGAATCTTAGAATGATAACATTAAATAACATCATAGAATCTTTTTATAAAATCTATTGAACTAAAATGTAAATTTGTCCTTGCATACCAAAATAATATATTCTTTGTCTTTATATAACCCAACGATGCTATTCACAACAATTTTGGGGGTAAAATATTCATTAATTATGGATTCATTGGCTCAAGATGGATACATGGAAATTTTCCTATATGGATTTGTAGTAGGGGTAAATGATTTTACAACAAAATGCAATACAATTTATTTTTAAATATTATAATTAAGTGTAATTATATATAAAATAATAAAAGTATATTTAATTTTTATTTTATTATTAATGTATTAATTGATAAAGTGGAGGTTTATAAAATTATTTTAATTTCATAATTTAAAAAGAACTATCAAAAATTAAACAAAAATAGTTATTTAGAAAAAGATTGTGAGATTTCAAAAAACTCCCTTTAACTTTAACACCTCCACATAACTATAAATTCCATGTTTTTAGTAACTAGAATAACAAATAACATGTAAATGGTAGACATTACACGTATATATCTTGATTTGTGAAATGTGTTTGTGTAGCACTCTCATATTCTACTGTAAATCCAACTATAACTTTTTTTCATTTTCTAAAAAATAAAATATGATAATAATGCTAAAAGGTTACACATATATAGACACATAAATATTTATATAAAATTATATCATGACAACTTTCTTAATTAATCATATCCAATTAATGTCTAGTATAGTCATATTATTACTAAACAATTCATTATAATCCTGGGACTTGTGAATTATGAATCAATAAAATGACCATTCACTTAGGTCCTTTCAAGGTTAAAACAAAGCTCACCATTGAAAACAAAACATCTAAAAACCTAAAAAATACCTATAAATTCGTCTAAATACAATCTAAAATGAAAACCCTTAATTAATCCCATCATTAATTTTATTAGAGTGAGGGAAATAGATTACCCATATCATTAATTCATATTATTTCTTAATATTTATTCAATCACCCAAACCTACAGCTTGATAAAAACCTTAATCTATGCCATGGAGGGCATGTCTCCATTTAGGTCTTACTTAATGTGTTATGGGGTCTAGCTCTAAAGAGCTTTCCTTTGACTATCTTCATTGTTAATTTGGGAGATAAGTTACTTAATGCAGTATGGGGTCTAGTTATAAAGAGCTTTCCTTTGACTATCTTCATTGTTAATGTGGGAGATAGGTTATCATATACTCAAGA
>JARHVA010008965.1:260000-270000 GCA_037957365.1 Torreya grandis | reverse complement strand
ATCTGTTTTGGCTCTTATTCATTAGATCTAACACCTTCTTTGGTACTTTCCTCTCATTCTTCTCATTCTTCCAGTAGGCATTATTCTTGGGACTTATCCCCTTTATCCAATTCTTCCATCTCTTTGGCTCTAGTTTTGCCCTGTTGAGTTCGTTGGAGTTAAACTATATTCTCTATTTTCTTCTACAAGGCACTGTTATCACCTTCCTTGGCTCCAGACACCCCTTCACCACTTGGACATGCCTATGTTACAAATTCTTCTACTATGTTGGTGGGGGTAGTAGGCACCTCTACTAATTTTTCCTTTATGTGTTGCATACTTGTGGTAACCCTCTTCTCTTCTCTCTTTCCTAACCTTCTCCTTCTGGGCCTTCTTTATCTTTATCTTCCTCTTCTTCATGACCATGGTGGTTCTTTCCTCCTTGGCTCTTATCTCCTCAGCATCAAATTTGTTGATCTCTGCTTGGGTCATGCCCTTGGATTTTATGGCCTACCTTATTTGATGAAACTCTAGTGTCACTTATATGTTTTCCTTACTAAGGCCTTTTTTTTCCATCGATACCTCCTCTCATTCTCAGATTGTAGAGGTTTCATCATGGGTTCTAAGGTTGGGGTGATTGAGGGTCCTACTTCCCCAAGCACGATAGTAGTATCGCCTTGAAGATTTTCAAAAAAAATTCCTAGATTAGGATTCTTCTCTATCGCTTCTTATTAGATGATATAAACCCTCATCCCTCCTTCTTCATCTTCTTCTTGTGCCCACTACACATATACTTCCTCTTGGACCTATTTCAACTCTATTTCAACCAAGGTTATTATGGGCATCACTATTGGCTCCTTTGACTTATTTTTCTTCTCCCTTAGCTTAGGTAAGGCAATTCCTAGTGGGAAGACCAAAAACTTCTTCCTTGGTGTAGAGGAGGTAGTTTCATCTTTGGAGGCAATCTTTAAATGAAGGTGCTCCTATATTTCCTTCAAGGTTTCTTGCTACTTATTTTGAGGTGATTTGCTTAGTGCTACTAGTGACTATAGCAAAAAATCTCATTCTACATGAACCTAAATGGGGAGGTCATCATCTCTTTCTATTATTGCACCCTTCTTCCTTGGATTCATCTCATACAAGAGCCTATGGATGTGCCCAAGGATGACTTCTCTTTTGAGGAGAAATATATCCATGACATCCAAATTATCCTCTTCATCCTCAGTTGCTTCAACTCCTAGTTTGCACATATTGATGCCTCAATTTGTATATATTTGTATCCATGGTATTCACTAGGATATCTACCTATTACATGTGGGGGATTCTACATAGCACCTTCCTCAAGAACTTGGTATAAAATGTGTAAGGCAGGTTTATCCAATTTGAGTGATTCCCATCTATGAGTGCCAACTAAATGATGTAGAAGTGCTTCATCATGACAAAAATTATCATTCCAAATAGACTCTAAGAGAGTTTCTCTAGGTTGAGCCATTCTTATCTAAAATCTTCAATGTACTAGGTGCACCATCCTCTTACATGTGCTTTATACTTTAGGGAGAAGGTAGTGGGGCAAGTGAAGCTATGATACTTGAGCACCAAGGAGTCATTGTCCACTGAAAAGATGAACAAATTATCTTCATCACCATCAGATATGTTGATTTCCTCCATCATAATCATGATCAACATAGAATCCCAATATAAGGTCTCCTTTGTCATGTGGCATTTGAGCACATTCTTGATCATGTCCTCTATGTTGAACTTGGTGATGCTAAAATTCATCCCCTATGCCATTTTATATGTGATGTATAGGTAGGCTTCTTTCAAATCCACCCACCATACACCTAGGCATAATTTTGAACTCACGAAGTGTGTCATTGCCTTTGTCCTAGGATCATTAATGTCCTTGATTAGGAATGTGAAGCATCTTTTGTAGTAATAACCTATGAGCTTCTCGACCCTTTCATCTTCAAGATTGTCTACCATCATCTAGCTGATGTCTATGCTAGAGCTTAGGGGTCCATTAATTTAGCTAATTAGGTTTGTCAAAATCCTCATGTTCTTCCTTGTAAAGTAAAACTTGTCCCCATTGATGCATGAGAGGAGCAATTGCACAAGTTTCTTTGGTTTTCTAAAACATATCAAATCATAGAGTTACATCATGCTGATGATCATCAACTTCTTTCATATAAAGACATCAAATATTGTTGCACCATCTATAGTCTTTTCATTTATGTCTACCATCCAATCTTATTATAGGCCATTCACATCACTAGAGGTTATATGGTTGTACTCCTTTAGGCAATAATTTTGCATGAATGATGCCCAATTTTCTCTGATCAAAATATCATTGAGGAACTACATGTCCTAATAAAACATCTTATTAATCACTTTTAGGATAATTTGGATGATGCTCTTTCCTTCTACAAGTGGTGGTACTATTTTTGTAGTTGTGGCTTCTGTTATTAGCTGCTCTCTCTTAGAATATTTTTGTACCTACTGTGATCTTGAGCTCATCTACTTTTTACCCATTCTTAATTTACTAGAGTTGAATCTCAATTTTTTGATCTTATCGAAGCCTTCAATCTTCATTGGCTCTTCATATAGTCATGATTTATGTCAATATATTTTTGGATTTCATGATTTATGTGTCATTCATGGTAGCCTTGGTGTCAATTTAGTTTATGACTACCTAGTTATTGCCCCAATTATGCCCCTTTCTTTCCTCTACCACTCTCATAGGAAATGTAATTGCTTTCTCTACACAATCATCCACTTTTGGAATCGAAGGTGTTAGTGTAGGCTTTTTCCCACCTAGTGGTTTTACCTACACATATCTTACACTTAATTAGGTTAGTTAATTAAGTCATTAGTGGTCACTTAGCTTTAAGTCGGTTTTAATTGTGAGTTAGGGTTTTAAATTTTTGGTGACCTAAAAAATTGCTATATGTACTTTATTTTTTTATAAAGTGGCTAATGAAAACATTTCTTTTATGGAATTTTCTTATTTTCAGAGCTCTCCTTCTACCTGTATAGGAATTTGATATTCATTGCATGGCTGCTATTTAGAGATCTTGGTGAAATCTATCATGGTACTATAGATTTCCTGATAGCCTCATGTGTTTGTCTCCTTTGGTAATATCCTCTTGCATTCACCTTGTTATTTTTTCATATTATATGGCTGCCATTTTTTACCTTAGAGGTGTTTTTAAAAAACTAACTCAAAACTCATGTCAAAAGGCCTTTGATTAAAATTTCATTTACACATATTTTATGGGTTTTTTGAGATTTAAAATGGGTTGTTCTTAGTTTTTTGATAAAATTCATGGATTTTCTGAAAAATCCAATTTGTTATATCTAGTTGTCATTCATACAGTCAAAGTAATCCAACCTGTAAACCCCAATTTACTATCCATAAACCAAATCATGTTTTTAAAGTTCTTCTACTTACTAACCAAACCAGGTTTCTAAAGTGCTTCTAGATGCTCATCAACTAAATCAAGTTTCTAAAGTGCTTCTACTTGTTGGTCGACCAAATTTGGTTTTTGAAGAGCTTTTACTTACTTGTAGACCAAATCAGGTTTCTCAAATACTTCTACTTATAAGTAATAAAGATTCTCCACGGTGATAACTTATAAATAATTGGGTTTCTCAACCCCAATTACTTGCTCATTAGACCCATTCAAGTTTTCCATGGTCAATTACTCATTAGTTGTTTTCTAAGTTGCAATTGTTTGAAACTGTGAAGTTGTGTAAGTTGAAGAACTTAAAATACATTGAGAAGACCCATTCAATATTTTGAAGGTCAACTACTTATTACTCATTACTTGCTTTATAAGTAATAAGTCACACAGGTTTAAGAATGTGAAATACACTACGAAAAAGTAATCAACTTTTCTAGGGTCAACTACTTCTAAATTTTTATAAGTTGATGTAGTTCGAGAACCCAAATTTGAAGTTGTTTCCTTTTTGAATTTTTGGTGAAAAAAACATAGTGAGGAAAAAAATTCTACTTTTTGAAAGGGTCCAGGAATATGTTAAAGTATGAACTTGTACCAGCCACAAATTTTGATTGGTAACTACTTTTTGATTTCCATTTTCTTTAAAAGTGCTTGTTTTTTGTACTCTTCACTTTAGACCTATCATTGGGCCTTCCATGGCCATAATTTCTTTACACATTTTTTTACACTCTTGAATGCATTATCGGTTGTATTTGATATTTGTCTTATTCTTTGTACTTACACACCTACTTCTTAAGATGCACTTTTTGTTGAATTTTATGTCTATATGAGCATGCTTATATTTAAGAAATTCAAGGGGCATCATTGATTGATAGTTATAAGGGGGTGCTTGTGTGTTTGTTGTGCATTTAGTCTTTCTTTTTTTGCATCACTTATTTACTTACTATAGTAATACCTACTTCTGCACTATGTATTCATTCTCAATAAGTCCACTCACACTTCTAAAAAGTTTCTTGAGAGATGGTCTATTGAACTGAGTAGTAGAACCTTCAATAATGTTCTAAGTATGCCCTCACTCTCAACTAATCTCTTGTTAATCTACCAGATCACTCACCTTGGTCTCGACATGCGAGTTGAATTTACTCCAAATTCAATGTACATCAAGGAGTTGCATAGTGATACTATTTTTGTTGTGGGAATTGTTGATCATCAGACTTAGATATATAGCTTCTTACACTTTACTCCTAACTCTCCTTCAGATTCTTTAGATTCCTCTTCAGACTCACTTGTACCTATTAACACTTATGAGCTTGAGCTTCTTTCTGATATTGAAAACTTTTCTATAGATGTCTACAGTAGTGAAGTGGATACACCTCCACCATCTCCTTGTCACCTTCTAGATATTCAAGAGTTAATTATTGATCCACCTACCTCTGGTCTACTTCTAAAATTATAGGGTAATGGTCTACTTATCTAGAACACATCAAAAAATGGGCAGTCTATTCCATAGTTACAGAGAATTCTATAGACCTTCTTCACCTCTATTTCTATTACACCATCTTCATATAGAGCGGTTGACTCACCTACCTCATAGTATGAGGATAATTAATTTCATAAAAATTAAACCTTGGTTTAAGATCCATTAGGCACTTGGTGGATAAACTCACTATTCCAAGGTGATCCACTCTCTAGTGCATCTACTTCTGATTCACAGTCACTTCCAAGCATTCCTCTGGAGGACACTTGGTGACTACAATCAATTGTAGACCTTAGTGGAGATTTTTAGCTCACTTATTTTGTTTTCTCTCTTTTGGGGAGGACTTTTGCTCCTATAATTTTTCTCCTTTACCCCACTTTATGGGAGTTAAAGTGTACTTGGGTACTTTATCAAGGTTCATTGTCAGGACCCAATTCTACTACCCACCTAACCTATGCTTCAGCAGGGTGTTAGTGTAGAATTTTTCCCACCTAGAGGTTTTACCTACACATCTTTTTAGCTTACTTAGGTTAGTTAATTAAGTTGTGAGGGGTCATTTACCTTTAAGTGGGTTCTAATTGTGAGCTTCGGTTTTACCTCTTTGGTGACCTAATCTCACCCTATATGTACTTTCTTCTTTTCTAAAGTGGCTAATGCAAATGTTTCCTTTGTGGAAATTTCTAATTTTTAGAGCTCTCACTCTACCTCTATATAACTTTTTACACTCATCGCATGCCCACTATTAGGATATCTTGGCAAAATTTATCAAAAGGGTAATTAGGGTCTTGTTGTAGTAGGGTTTCTCTTGTTTGGCTCTCTAGTTCATTATATTTGCTTTGGTTATTCATTTTAAAATTTGAATTAGCATAAGGTTTGTAACCAAACATAGTAATTTTTTTATTTCTTTATACCTCTACTTCTCATTTAATACCTTAATTTTGGTTCATTAATGGTGAGGTAGTGCCAAAACTCCTTTAGATTTCCTACACCCCATAAAATCCATACAAATATTATATTATTTGTGTATTCAGTGACAATCTTTGTCCTTCCACCACCACCACATTAACTTTTCTTAACAATTTTTTGATGAAGTGACATTTAGTTCAAAAGGTCACCTCCTTCCTTATTTTAGGTAGATGTCATCTTATCTTGATGATTTTCTCATGTGCTTTCTTCTCTTGGCATGACATTCACTTCAATATGGTAACGTAGGTGCAACACCTTACATGCATGTGATTCATCCTCCTCCATCCCATTTCATTTTGTAGTTGTACTTCTATTTCAATCATGCTTGTCTACCTTGGTCAATTTCACTATGATTTCATCTTCTTGCCTTAGCCCTTCCTACCCCACACAAATCCTTATACATGCCCTCCAATGTGATATTCTTACCTAATATCTTATGCACGATCATGTTTATGCATCTTCATTCTCTCTTGTGTAAACCTTCTCAATTCACCTTTTCTCTAAGCCTATTGAGTTCTATGTGCCTAGAGACTTGGGTGTCTAGGATACGTGCTTAATAAATTGGCATGCTCGATTCATTAGAATGGAATTATGCTTAGAAGTGTCAAACTAACCCTTTTATGGGTCTAAAGATACCTTGCTTCTTGAACATTGTACATGAAGATCTGGTGTGCCTTGTATCACACTAGCAAACTTCATGCACCCATAACTTATATGTCTATCCTAATGAACTTGGAGAGCATCCATGCTCAACTCACCTAGCTAAAATAATGTGTTAAAGTTCTCAAACCATTCTAAATAGTGGTCTCATAGGTACAGCTTATTCAATACCATAGAAAAAAAGGAATTTGTTTGGCTTACACTAATCTTTATTTTGGTCTGTCAGTACAATTGAATTATGACCAACAAGTTGGTTTCTGATGGCACTAGTTATACCCTATTGCCAAATAGCTTCAATTAGTTGTAGATAAAATACCCAAGGAATTTTTTACCCAATAACATGTACAGTTTGCATGCACCGGTGTCTAATATGTTTTGGATGATATATGAGCCCATCCACCATGTCTATAGCATGTCTAGGAGCCTAATATACTTGGAGTCATAGAGAAAAATGAATGCCCTTTCTATTAGCACCTTGTGCTTTATATGTTTGTCATGTCAGAGCTTATAGTGTGCCTTTTCAATCTAGTGGCTGCCCTTTGCTTCCACATGTCTCATATAAATGCTCTAAGTCCTCCAGCCTTGTAATTAGTGACTCTTGGTCATCTAACTGACCAATGAGAATTAGTGGAATCAACTCAGTGCCAAACACTAATTGTAATGGTGTAGCATTATTCAAGTGCTTGTAGTTTGTGTGATATGCCCATAACACTGTTGACACTTGATTATCCCAATCCTTACAACCAATGTCACATATATTTTTGATGCATGTCCCTAGGATCTTGTTGAATCCCTCAATTGTTCCATTTGTTTGGGGATGGTAGGCCATTATATTTTGCTACACCATAATGTATTTTATTAGGAAGATATATACAATTTCATTTATGAAGTGTGTGCTCCTATCTCTAGTCAAGCTAAGTGGGCACCCATACCGACTTATGATGTTCTCCCATATGAACCTTGTGACTATTATGACTATGTAATCTTTGGTTAGCATAGCCTTAACCCACTTGATAAAATACTCTGTGTTTGCTAGAATGTATCTTTTACTCATACACCTTGATATAGGTTAAGTGCACAATTTTGGGGGATAAAAAGAGGCCTACCCATGGGCATGATTTTTTTAAATTTTAGAAATTTGAGTTTCTGTAGATAATTTGAGATATCTACACTCAAAATTTGAAGATGGTGTAAAAACATGAAATGTAGCATTTCAAGTCTAGTTTCCAAAACACTAATATTTTTTTAAAAATTGGATAAGCATAACTATATCAAACATATAAAATTTGAATACGAACTCCATTTTTTTAGAAAACATAGTAGATAAATGGCCATGATGCACACCATATTTTGAGAAGTGTTTAATACTATTTGAAACACTTTGGTGAAAATTTAGATAAAATATTATATCATGTCATCAATAGTTTTTTGTATAATTAAGTGCACTACATCACAATATAGTTTGTTTTTCACTTGGATCAACGAAACACAAATTACATGAACATGTATAGGCACGTATGTTTGTAGCATGTAGTGGCCCAAAAATGGCATAGATAGAAATAAATATAGTTTGAAACCTTAAAATAGTCCAAAAAATATATAAATTATATTTTTGGAAAGATGAGTGTGCTCATCATGAGGGTATCAAGTTTTTGAATTTTCACACTAAAATTCATAGTGTGTTTGGTAATCTTTCAAAACTCAGTTGTACATTGATAGTCAAAGACTTTAGATCAAGAATCCAAGCCATTCCCAAGCTAAAAGGCATGGGAATTGAATTCAAATTCAAATAACATGATCATGTTAATAACGTGATCACATTATTAACTATGTTACTAAAATGATTTCATTCCATATTCTCAACATCCTAAAACCTAAATACCAGCCATTACACCTAGTAGTGTTAGGATCAAATATTGGTTTCAGATTAAGAGTGTTATCTAATATAACCTATGCTATCAAATCCCTCATTTAAATTATATTGAAGGAATTCCTTGCACGGGGACTAATTACTCTCTATTGTAAATATTATACTAAAGAAAATACTTGATTAGTTAAATATGATGTGCAATTTGGGAAAAATATTCACAATACAAAAATTAGATTGACCCAATTCATTGTATGGGGTAATCAATGCCTTGATTGATATTCTAGGTGGAATTAGTTGATTACATAGAACTTAGTTATCCCCAATTTTGTATAGTATTGAAAAAAATATCAATTGATTTAACATGATGTAATTAAATCCCCACATGACATTATATGGATGTAATTCCTTGCTTCGGGATTGAGTGGCCCTAATTGCATATCATATTGAACATAAATACTCAATTGCTTCAATATGATGTGTAATCAAGGATAATAGAACCCAACTAGAAAATTATATAGGCAAAATGAAATTCATGGGGCTCCGTTGGCCCCAATTATGTATATAAGATAAAACAAAATGCATCATTAGTTGGATATAGTTTACAATTGGGGCGAAAAAATTTGTAATTGACATTAGATGTATTCAGTTACTTGCATGATCCTTGGTTTGTCATAATTGCATATTCAATTGAACTAAATACTTGGTTCATTCAATATATTATGTATTTGGGACCAACAGAGCCCCTTGTTGATAATACAAGGATGAAATTTCCTACACAAAGCTTTTTTGGACTAAATTTCATAAATCATATTGAACTGAATATTCCTTTAGTTGAATTTGGTACAAAATCATAATCCTAACTATTATTAAATATGGATTTGTAATCCCTCACATAGTGTTTAATTGGTCATGATTTCATATCATATTCATGATAACACTCAATTATTTGAATAAGGTGTGAAATTAGGGGTCTAATTAAACTTATGTTCAGACAATTCCTTGGGAAAGCCTCAATTGGCCCCAATTATGTATCATATGGAATTGAATACTTGATTGCTTTGATATGGTATGCAATTAGGGCCAAGTAAGCTCCAATTTCCATTATATATGAATTTATTTCCTTTCACATGGTTCCTTTGGACCAAAGTGCATATCAAATTGAAAAATAGTTATTTTTTTAATTTGGTGAGCACTTAGATCCCCAATTGATATCATATGGATGAAATTCCTTACATTGAGGCTCAATAGGCCCCTTGGATCAATTTAGACCCAATTAACATCCTTTATATATATATATATATATATATATATATATATATATATATATATATATATATATATATATATATATATATATATATATATATATATATATATATATATATATATATATAAATGGGTTCATAGGAATGAACTTGGTTAAAATTACATAAGTCATTACCATAATCAACTTTGTAGGCTCAATCTATGATGATGTGAGGGATAATTAATCCTAAATTCATATTCTTTACTCACATATCTACATTCAAGGAACTCAAATTTTCCAAAATCACCATCATGATTATACCTTATATACCCTAATATCTATAC
>JARHVA010008965.1:247500-255000 GCA_037957365.1 Torreya grandis | reverse complement strand
TATTCCAACTATCTTTTACAAAACATCAGATGGGCAATTATTTTACGATAAATCACATTTAAATGGAAATTACAACATTCGTGGTGGATTGCCAAATTTATAAAAATGTATCCATGAGGAGACTACAAGTGCAATTAGACAATAATTATTTGGTTTAATAAAATATAAATTTGTGACCTGTCAATTAAAATATGGCAAAGAATCTAAAAGGTGTGAGCTTGATATAAAAAAAGATACCTCTTTTGGAATTTTTGGTCAAATGTAGGGAGAAGATTGTTTATTACCATGCAAGTCACACACACAAGCCTAGATGATTGGATGAACATTTCAAGATATGAAAGGATACATTCCCACTTGGTTCCATTATTTCAGTAGTTGATTTTTTAGAGAATTACACATTCAAACCCCAAATAGAATTTTAATTGTAGTACTACAACTGATCACAAATTACCATATTTGTTCATATAACATTCATGCATACCCCTGATAATACCGAGAAACAACATACAATAATAAAGAAGTAACATTTCTATATCACTGATGATAGATCCAATTATTCAAAATATATGCAAGGTTGATTTAAGAATTTGTGTAGATAGTTGAGTTAGAGGAACATTACTCTCAATCAACATTACATTTGGTCAGACAATTTCACATCATAATTCAAAAATGCACAAATGTTTTATTGGTTGAGTAGGATGCACTTTGCCACAGGTGTAAAACAAATTTGGAGTTTCACAAATGCTATCCATAGAAAATGGGAGCATGATGGCATTGTATTTTAAAGATCCCTACTGAATTGGCCTTTAATTTTTTGTTTTGGCCACTTAGTAATTTTGCCAAACACTTTTCTTGTAAACTTGTTCTTGGCCTGTTAAGTGTTTTCAATTTGTCTTTGACCTTGAATAATGATGATGATGAAGTGCTTATAATGTCTTTAACTAACAATTCACAATGTCTCTAAGTGGAATGAGAATGTTATGCAAAATATACTATGATTTGTGAATGCAATAAGATAGCTGATATGCATCTACATATAATAGACATTTAGTCAAATATTTGACATGCATCCTAACTATGAAAATTACACCTATAACAAAGAAGCATTTTTGACAAACATTTACCATGCAACCTCACTGATGAATATTATTTCAAATGAATAACCTACAATTTGATTACAATCTTTTGTCAAATATGGTGATGACTAATTTACAATGTCCAATGTGACTGAATCAGCAAACTAGGCTACCTAATTGACAACTCCACCAATTGAAAATTATATTCTCATAAGAATGCAAATTTTACATTGTCAATTACCACTATAGGAAATAAAAATATTAAAGACTAATTAGCAACTTGACAACTATTGTAACTGAAATAGAATGATTTTATATGAGACTACAATATTGTAACAACAATGACTCAAATGAGAATGATCTGATAACTATCAATGCAAACATCTACAGAACCTGATTGGCCAAACTTCCTCAAATCATCCTAGCTTAGAGTCTAGGTTGCAGTGCACTAAAAAATCTTGTAAACTATCCTCTTCAAATTGATTTTCTCTTTGATCTCCAAATTTTCACAAACTTGGTCAAATAAAATTAAGTTTGTGCAAATCAAATCAACCAATAGTGAATTCCTCTTCCAAATGAGATTTGTAAAAATACATCAGATACCCTAAATCAAATAAAGTTGCAACAATACCTTAGCTACTACAACTCAAGGATGCAATAATAAATCAACTATTGAACTTCAATCAGTTGGGGCAATAATATATGAACTATTGCACCTATCAAAAATATCCAATGAAACACCTATAGAAACCCTCAATGTATTCCTCCATAATTTATAGCTAGGGTTGATCTTTCACAACCAAAACCAATACCCTAGAGTCTTCAAACCATTTGGCAATGCAAGCGTTAGCTCTTACAATGCATGTATGGAAAATAGAATAATTCAAGACATGATGAAAATGACTTGCATTGAGATCCTTATAAAGAATTCTCATCCCACTTCAAGAATCTAATAGAAATAATATTATTTTATTCCTTTAAGTGAATCTATAATGTATTATTTTATTAAGTCATTTTATTAAATAAATTAAAAATAAATTTATCCTTTTGATATTAATTTATTGTAATAACTTTATAAATAATCAATTTAATAACTCCACTTTATTTTATTAAAATAGTCAATTAAGCTATCATTTTTAAATAAAATCTATTTGCATAACTCAATTAGTTAAATTAATTAAATCATGATACCTCCAATTTGGGGACACGATGGTCCTCCCTTCCCAAAGATTGATTTCCCTCAAGTAATCTACAACTGTGATTCCAACTCAAATACCACATCACCTAGAGCTAGAATAAAAAACCAACTACACATGTCCACCGAACACCCAAATCCCAAATGATCTTGCAACATGTGTTAATCCATAACCTATGTAGGCAATGGAAATACAAGATACTATCACTCTCTATAAACTAATGAAGCCAACAATCTAACAATAAAATTCTTGGATCCCAGTTCTATAACTCATCCCTATCATGCCAACTCCATGCACTATGCTGATACACCTCAGATCTCATGCCTAGATCCCTTGGATAAATTGGAAGTCCTTCAATATGAACTAACTTATGTTGTACCACTCTAATAACCCCTAGATTCTAATCAAATGAAATATCAAACTCTTTCTTCTGGAAGCAACCAATTGAAAAGGATAAACTAAGAGACTTGACAAACTTGGACTCATCACCTGAGATCAAGAACATATCATACTAGAGTGAACCCAGACTCCTCTTATTCAATCCACCTCTTTGTGTTGTTAAGTAAATAGTCAAATCTTTTGTATGTGGGCTGAGGGTAAATGGATGAGAACTCTCCATAATCCAATCCAATTGAAACTCCACTGACTGTGCTAGTGGGATATCAGATTAGTCATGTGTACTCACCCCTAAACTACCATTATCAAAAGAAGACTCACAACTCACAAAGGGATGAGTTGGTATTGCATCAATATCATCATCGAGATTACCATAATGAATGCCATCTACTACATGTAAAGAATTTGGATCAATACTAAAATCCAACATGAAATACATAAAAAAGACCATTTCCTTCTGATAAAATTGACTAATGTCAACCTCTAAAGCATTGAAGTAGCTCCTAGTTCTCAAATCTCCAATGACACCTAAACCTATAGCCAAGACTAATGTCGTTGTATCATCAACAAATCATCTTACATCAAGAGGTCTCTTGTGGATGTGAAGAATGCCAATCGTAGGTGGATAGAAACATATACCACCATCTATCGAGCTACTGGCATGAAACAAAATAACGCCATGTATCCTATGAATCAAGTCCATGATGGAGTGAAAGGTATTTTTGTTTCCCAAAGAAGATAAGAGTTCATTGTAAACCAATCCTCTAACTCTATAGTGAGAAACCCAACTCCCTCTATCCATCCCAACTACTACTGCCCTCAAAGTGTGTCTTGATAGAATGTTGTTAGATAAAGTAGGACAGCCATCAATCAATGAAGAAGGAGGTAAAACCCATGATGATGGTCCTAATATACTACTATCAGCATGTATATCTCTAAACCATAGACTAAAATCAATGGACAACTCGATCATATACCTCTCAAAATCAAATACAATGCATCCATCACCATCTGGATTCAACACAAGAGGCACGACATATATACCCAAAGTGTGAATACTAGGATAACTCATGCTACTATCATCAACAAATGTCCTAGATGCCATAGATGACTAAGACTCTACTCAACATGATGAACAATGGTCTAAACTCAATTTTATGCAGAACTCATCAACATGAATCTCAAATTCTTTAAGGGCTAACTAAGTACTCCTCAAAGAATCATTGGTAACCATAAGATCATGATTAAGCTTATCTACTTCATATTATTTCCATCTCAAAGCATCTAAATAAACCTTAGTGAGCTTGAGGAGGTGATCATAGTTTAAAATAAGGTGCAAATAATTTTTTTTTAATTATTTCGATACCTTCCTTGATCTCCTACATGCTATCATGAGAAGACTCTACTTCAACTCTCTTTTTGTCTTCTCTCAAATTGAACCATCCAAAGGTGATTCTCAATTAGTTTGTGCATTTTATCCTGATGAGATAATGCTACCACAATCCCATCCTCATTCACCTTCAACTAATTCTTCAAATTGTGCAAACTATGGGGTGTTTGATTAAATTATTCGCATGAATAAGCATCTAATTGCCCATAAAGTTCTTTTTTCTATAAAGTCATGTATGCACGTATTCTAATTTAGAATTAGGACATCACTAATTTCATATATAGAAATTTCCTTAATGCCTGTATTAGGTGTCAATACATAAGAGGGCTCCACTTTCTCTTTGATTTCATCATCTTACATAATCAAATCACTTCATGATGGGGTGCCAACCCCTTGAAGATAAGGTGAGGCCTATAAACCAAATGAAATAAACTCGCCTATAGTCAGTTGCTCCTTGAATCTAAACATCTTCTATTTGACCAATCTTCTTCAGAGATCATATGCTACAGTTGAAACATGTTGTTCTCTTCTCTGAATGGGTAGCAAATTAGATTACAAATACTTGCAAACATCATCATTTTCATACAAGATTATGGAAATTATGTTGAACATATCTATCTTCACCTTGTTGGAATGGCATTTCCTGATTACTAATATGAAGCAATCAAACAACTAGAGAATGAGACCATTATAATCAAACATGAGAACACATGAATGCACCTATGACATCAACTCTAAAATTATGATCCTCTTACTGAAAGATGGACTTTAGATGTTACCTATCCCATTAAAGATTTTAATAATTAGTTGCATGACCTCTCTCATTTTTTCATCATCATAAGGAACTTTAGGAGCTACAATCCTCATAAGTTTACTTATACAAGAAACAATTGTAAATCTTATCTCCACATCTTGATGTCTCTTCAACTCTGGCTTGACCAACCATGTACCAATGGAGACAAAGCTTTATCCATAGCTTGAGAAGGTTATTGACTAACTTTGATTAGATGATCTCCAACTTAATCCAAAATGCTAAGAAGAACAACCTTAGCATGAGGTGGGTGTTCTAACTTCTCACCCACAAACATGAGTATCTCTCTTGAAAACCTATTTCAATGGAAATCTTAATTGTGTTCTCCTTAAGATTAGATGTATTTTAGTCATTAACTACTGAAAATTCATCATAGAGACTTCTAGATATTTCACGTGTAGATACATCATGTTTTTCCTTTTTTCTGTAATGTAAGCCAATACGATTTGTATACATGTGCTTATCTTTGTTGTTAGATAATAATTTCTTTTAATCCTTTCAATATGTCTTCCTTCCATGGCTGCTCACATGTCATTGGATTTCTTGTCTACTTGTGATAATCTTTATGATTCTCCATATACCAAGGGAAGGAAAGATTATTTCTAATTCCTTAAGGAAGTGCAATGTATTCTTGGTAAGTAACCTCTATATCATCTTCATAAACTATGATTGACTAGATAGATCTCAAAAAATAAAATTCAATCAACTGATGTTCCCCAATAGGATGACAAGATCTTGGCTCCACTACCACTTTAAAGACTCCTACTGAATTGGCCTTAAATTTTCTATTTTAGGCACTTAGTAATTTCATCAAACACTTTCCTTATAGACCTGTTCTTGGTTGGTAAGTCCTTTTAGTCTATCTTTCACCCTTAATGATGATGATGAAGTGCTTATAATGTATTTAACTAACAATGCACAATGTCTCTATGTTGAATGAGAGTGTTATGGAATATATACTTTAATTTTTCAATTCAATAACATAGATAATATGCATCTACAACTAATAGACATTTAGTCAAACATTTGACATGCATCATTACTATGCAAAGTACACCCATAGCAAAGAACCGTTTTTGACAAATATTTCCCATTCAACCTCCTTGATGAATATTATTAAAAATGAATAGAATCCAATCTTATTAAAATATTTTGTCAAATATGGCTATGACTAATTTATAATGTCAAATGTGATTGAATCAGCAAACTAGGCTACCTAATTGACAACTCCACCATATGCAAATTCTATTCTCATAAGAATGCAAAGTTTACAATGTGAATTACCACAGTATGAATGTGATATATTAAATACCAATTAGCAACTTGAAAACTATTGTAACTGAAATACAATGATTTTTAATGAGACTACAATGTTGTAACAGAGGTGACTCAAATGCATGAAACTTAGTGCAAACATCTAAAGAGCCTGATTGGTTGAACTTCCTCAAATCATCCTAGCTTGGAGTCTAGGTGGTAGTGCATTAAAGAATTCTATAAACTATCCTCTTCAAATTGATTTTCTCTTTACTCTCAAAATTTTCATAAACATGGTCAAAGAGCATTATGTTTGTGAAAATCAAATCAACCAGCAGTGAATTCCTCTTCCAAATGAGATTTGTAGCAACACATTAGCTATCACAAATCAAACAAAGTTGTAACAATACCTCGGCTGCTACAACTCAAGAATGCAATAATAAATCATCTATTGCACTTCAATCAGCTAGGGCAATAATATATCAAATATTACACCTATCAAAGATATCTAATGAAGCACTTTTAGAAACACTGGATGGATTTCTCAATAATTTCAATCTAGGGTTGATCCTTCACAACTAAAACTTGTACCTTAGAGGCTTCAAACCCTCAGAAAATGCAAGCCTTATCTCTTACCATGAAGGTATGGAAAATATATTAACTCAAGATATGATGAAAATGACTTGCATTGAGCTCCTCATAAAAAATTCCCATCCTAGTTTAAGAAGCTTCTAGAAATAATATTATTTTATTCCTTTAAGTGACTTTATGATTTACTATTTTATTAAGTCCCTTTATTAAATCAATTAAATATAAAGTCATCCTTTTGATATTAATTTATTGGAATTATTTTATAAATAATCAATTTAATAACCCCACTTTATTTTAATTAAAATAATAAATTAAGTTATCCTTTTGAAATAAAATTAATCTAGACAACTCAAAATTATTAAATTAATTAAATCGTGATACCTCCAATTTGGGGACATGACTTTAATCACGTGTAAAAAAAGTTATTTCAGGGGAGGAGTTAAAATTTGAAGAGGATGTTCATTTTATATATGAAAAAATTGTGGCTGAATCATGTAATAAGAACATGTGTCATGGTACTCAATTAAATTCCACTATTCATAGACTTTTTTGGTTAATGGAGGATGAATACTTAGAAAAGTATGAGAATTGTATGACTCTAATGGGTTCAAGTGACCTCCACTCATTTCATATCTCAAAATCAAGCTCTTGGACTGTTCATACGAGACACTTGACATGTTTTTGATTTACATGTGTGGACTCTGTTTGGAATGAGTGTGAGGCATAACAGTGGGTGGATGATTGGATTTACAAACCTCTAATTCCAATCAACACATATCGAGTTCT
>JARHVA010008965.1:227500-242500 GCA_037957365.1 Torreya grandis | reverse complement strand
AAACACAAACTACTAATACAAAAATTTCATTATAAACAAGGTACAAACCCTAATCTTGATGAACTAAATACCATAGATAAAGATTCAATTAATGATAATGAATTAAGCAATGATGAAATTAACTATAATCAATTGAATAATTTTGAAATTGACCATAATGAAATGAATAATAATAAAATTGACCATAATGGAATGAATAATAATAAAATATAAAATAATGAATTAGTTAATGTTGGAAGTTCACATTCAAAGTTCTGAGTTTTTTATTTTGTTGATGATGAGCCTATGTATGATGCTTCACCCCCCATAAATGATTAAAATTTGATGGTAACAAATAATGATGAAATTAACCATCAAAATATTTTCATGGAAACATCTAATGAAGAAATTAACAATGAAGAATTTTATGTCATCCCACTTCTAAATAATGAAATTAATAACGGTTTTGAAATGCCTAATCAACAAATTCCACCATTACCAACACCTCCAATATTTATGCATAGAAAAGGCAAATACTTAATTGAATTCGATGAAAATATTTTAAAACCAGTACATAACAAAATGTCTTATCACCATTCAAGAAGGTTGGCTCAACAAATTTGGGATATTTTCTTTCATAATTTACAATATGATAGTCAAAAATGTCAATTATTTGTTTCATTGAAAAAATTGATTAAGATGAAACCTATAATGTATGCATTAGGACTAATAAAATCTATCATGGATGATGAAAATGATGAAATTGTTGAAAATCTACATGATGCATATCATACTGTAGAACCAATATCACACACCAAATATTGTAATGTTCCCTGATGTATTCTTGTAACCTTTGTAGTAAGTGATATAACAATGAAAAAATGAATGGTTTAAAAAACAAGGCAAACACTTAATATAAATAGAAAAATAATAAGGAAAGGGATTGAAAGACATGAAAGACATAATTAACCTAATACCAATGAGATCTGGGCATTCTCTAGCAGACTTCCATGAAAGGACAAGGCTCTATCTAATACTCTCAAAGAATTATTTTCTCAATTTTAGAAAGATAATATAAGAGTTTCACCCATTTCAAGAATTTTTTAGAAAAGAAGAGTTGGTTCTCATAACTGTGAACCACATCCAAAACATTTATTATATATGAATCAAACACAATTGTCCCCTAAATTTTTGGAAAAACATCCACAAATTTCTATTTGTTAAAAATATTTTGAAAAGGAAAAATCTTTTTATGTTAAAATAAATCACACATGCACCACTTGTTGTAGGCAACATGTTAATTTTTTAATGCACTATGATGTTTTCTACCATATTTGGTATACTTTGCATACTAAGATTTTATGATTTTACAGGAGTGTGGTATTGAATTACTAACAAAATCAGCTAATGAATTTTTCCAACTATCTTTTGTAAAAGATCAGATGGGCAATTATTTTACGATAAATCATGTTTAAATGAAAATTGCAACATTTGTGGTGGATTGCCAAATTTATAAAAATGTATCCATAAGGAGACTACAAGTGCAATTAGGAAATAATTATTTGGTTTGATAAAATATAAATTTGTGACTTATCAATTAAAAGATGGAAAAGAATCTAAAAGTTGTGAGCTTGATACAAAAAAAGATACCTCTTTTAGGATTTTTCGGTCAAATGTAGGGAGAAGATTGTTTATGACCATGCAAGTCACACACACAAGCCTAGATGTTTGGACGAACATTTCAAGATATGAAAGGATACATTCCCACTTGGTTCCATTATTTTAGTAGTTGATTTTACAGAGAATTACACATTCAAACCCCAAATAGAATTTTAATTGTATTATTTCAACTAATCACAAGTTACCATATTTGTTCATATAACATTCATGCATGCCCCTGATAGTACAAAGAAACAACATAGAATAATAAGGAAGTACCATTTCTATATCACTGATGATAGATCCAATTATTCAAAATATATGCAAGGTTGATTTAAGAATTTCTATAGATAGTTGAGTTAGAGGAGCATTACTTTCAATCAACATTACATTTGGTTAGACAATTTCACGTCATAATTCAAAAATGCACAAATGTTTTATTGGCTGAGCAAGATGCACTTTACCAAAGGTGTAGAACAAATTTGGAGTTTCATGAAGGCTGTCCATGGAAAAGGGAAGCATGATGGTGTTGGATTGTAAAGATCCCTACTGAATTGTCCTTTAAATTTTTGTTTTGGGCACTTAGTAATTTTGCCAAACACTTATCTTGCAATCTTGATCTTGGATGGTAAGTGTTTTCAATTTATCTTTGACCTTGATTGATGATGATGATGATGACGAAGTGCTTATAATGTATTTAGCTAAAAATTCACAATGTCTCTAAGTGGAATGAAAATGTTATGCAAGATATACTTTGATTTGTCAATGTAATAAAATAGCTGATATGCATCTACAACTAATAGACATTTAGTCAAATATTTGACATGCATCCTAACTATGAAAATTACACCTAAAAAAAAGAAGCATTTTTCACAAACATTTACCATGCAACCTCACTGATGAATATTATTTCAAATGAATAACCTACAATTTGATTTTAATATTTTGTCAAATATGGTTATGACTGATTTACAATGTCAAATGTGATTAAATCAGTAAACTAGGCTACATAATTGACAACTCCACCGATTGGAAATTCTATTCTCATAAAAATGCAAATTTTACATTGTGAATTGCCACTATAGGAAATAAAAATATTAAGGACTAATTAGCAACATGACAACTGTTGTAACTGAAATATAATGATTTTATATGCGACTACAATACTTTAACAACAGTGACTCAAATGAGAATGATCTGATAACTATCAATGCAAACATCTAAAGAACCTGATTGGACAAACTTCCTCAAATCATCCTAGCTTAGAGTCTAGGTTGTAGCGCATTAAAAAATCTTGTAAACTATCCTCTTCAAATTGATTTTCTCTTTAATCTCCAAATTTTCACAAACTGGTCAAATACCATTAAGATTGTGCAAATCGAATCAACCAACAGTGAATTCCTCTTCCAAATGAGATTTCTAAAAATACATCAGCGACCATAAATCAAATAAAGTTGCAAAAATACCTTAGCTGTTACAACCCAAGGATGCAATAATAAATCAACTATTACACTTCAATCAGTTGGGGAAATAATAAATCAACTATTATACCTAACAAAAACATCTAATGAAGCACTATAGAAACCCTAGATGGATTCCTCCATAATTTCTACCTAGGGTTGATCTTTCACAACCAAAACCACCCTAGAGTCTTCAAACCCTTGGGCAATCAAAGCCTTAGCTCTTACAATGCATGTATGGAAAATAGAATAACTCAAGACATGATGAAAATGACTTGCATTGAAATCCTTATAAAGAATTCTCATCCCACTTCAAGAAAATACTAGAAATAGTATTACTTCATTCCTTTAAGTGACTTTATGATTTATTATTTTATTAAGTCATTTTATTAAATAAATTGAATATAAATTCATCCTTTTGATATTAATTTATTGTAATAACTTTATAAATAATCAATTTAATAACTCCACTTTATTTTAATTAAAATAATCAATTAAGCTATCCTTTTTAAATAAAATTTATTTGGACAACTCAATTAATTAAATTAATTAAATCATGATACCTCTAATTTGTGGACATGACAGTCCACCCTTCTGAAAGATTTCTTGCCCTTAAGTAATCTACAACTGTGATTCTAACTCAAATACCACATCCACTAGAGCCAGAATAAAAAACCAACTACACATTTCCACCAAACACCCAAATCCCAAATGATCCTTCAACATGTGTTAATCCATAACCTTTGTAGGCAATGGAAATACAAGATACTATCACTCTATATAAACTAATGAAGCTAACCATCTAGCAATGAAATTCTTGGATCCCAATTCTATAACTCATCCCTATCATGCAAACTCCAAGCACTATTCTGATACACCTCAAATCTCATGCCTAGATCCCCTGGATAAATTGGAAGTAATTCAATATGAAATAACTTATGTTGTACCACTCTAATGACCCCTAGAGTCTAATCAAACAAAATCTCAAACTCTTACTTCTGGAAGCAACCAATTGAAAAGGATAAACTAAGAGACTTGTCAAACTTAGACTCATCACCTGAGATCAGGAGCATATCATACCAGAGTGAACCCAGACTCCTAATATTCAACCCACCTTTTTTTGTTGTTAAGGACATAGTCAAATCTTTTGTATGTGGGATGAGGGTAAATGGATGAGAACTCTCCATAATCAAATCAAGTTGAAACTCCACTGACTGTGATAGTGGGATACTAGAATAGTCGTGTGTACTCCTCCCTAAACTACCATTATCAAAAGAAGAATCACAACTCACAAAGGGATGAGTTGGTATTGCATCAATATCATCATCGAGATTACCATAATGAATGCCATCTACTACTTGGAAAGAATTTGGATCAATACTAAAATCCAACAAGAAATACATAAAAGAAACCATTTCCTTCTGATAAAACTGACTAATGTCAACCTCTAAAGCATTGAAGTAGATCCTAGTGCTCAAATCTCTAATGACACCTAAACCTATAGCCAAGACTAGTGTCCTTATATCATCAACAACCCATCTTACACCAAGAGGTTTCTTGTGGATGTGAAGAATGCCAATTGTAGGTGGATAGAAACATATACCACCATCTATCAAGCTACTAACATAAATCAAAATAACACCATGTATCCTATGAATCAAGTCCATGATGGAGTGAAAGGTATCTTTGTTTCTCAAAGAAGATAATATTTCATTGGAAGCCAAGCCTCTAACTCTATAGTGACAATCCCAACTCCCTCTATCCATCCCAACTACTACTGCCCACAAAGTGTGTCTTGATAGAATGTTGTTCGATAAAGTAGGACAGCCATCAATCAATGAAGAAGGAGGTAAAACCCATGATGATGGTCCTAATATACTACTGTCAACATGTATATCTATAAACCATAGACTAAAATCAATGGACAACTCGATCATATACGTCTCAAAATCAAATACAATGCATCCATCACCATCTGGATTCAACACAAGAGGCACGACACATATACCCAAAGTGTGAATACTAGGAGAACTCATGTTACTATCCTCAACAAATGTCCTAGATGCCATAGATGACTAAGACATGATGAACAATGGTCTAAACTCAATTCTAAGCAGAACTCATCAACATGAATCTCAGATTCTTTAAGGGCTAACTAAGTACTCCTCAAGCAATCATTGGTAACCATAAGATCATGATTAATCTTATCTACTTCATATTCTTTCCATCTCAAAGCATCTGAATAAACCTCAGTGAGCTTGAGGAGGTGATCATAGTTTGAAATAAGGTACAAATAGTTTTTCTTTATTATTCCCATACCTTTTTTGATCTCCTACAAGATATCATGAGAAGACTCTACTTCAGCTCTCTTTTGTCTTCTCTCAAATTGAACCATCCAAAGGTGATTCTCAATTAGTTTTTACATTTTTATCATGATGAGATAATGCTACCACAATCCCATCCTCATTCACCTTCAACTGGTTCTTTAAAGTGTGCAAATTATGGGGCATTTGATTAACTTCTTCACATGAATAAGCATCTAATTGTGCCTAAAATTCTTTTTCTTTAAAGTCTTGTATGCACATATTATAATTTAGAATTATGACATCACTAATTCCATATATAGAAATTTCCTTAATGCCTTGATTAGGTGTCAATACATAAGAGGGCTCCACTTTCTCTTTGATTTCATCATCTTACATAATCAAATCACTACATGATGGCGTGCCAACCCCTTGAAGAGAAGGTGAAGCCTATAAACCAAATGAAATAAACTCTCCTATAGTCATTTGCTCCTTGAATTTAAACATCTTCTATTTGACCAATCTTCTTGAGAGATCATATGCTGCAGTTGAAACATGTTGTTCTGTTCTCTAAATGGGTAGAAAATCAAATTGCAACTACTTACAAACATCATCATTTTCATAAAATATTATGGACATTATGTTGAACATATCTATCTTCACCTTGTTGGAATGGCATTTCCTAATTACTAATATGAAGCAATTGAACAACTAGAGTATGAGACCATTATAATCAAACATGAGAACACATGAATGCACATATGACATCAACTCTAGAATTGTGATCCTCTTATTGAAATATGGACTTTAGATGTTAACTATCCCATTAAAGATTTCAATAATCAGTTGCATGACCTCTCTCATTTTTTCATCATCATAATGAACTTTAGGAGCTACAATCCTAATAAGTTCACTTATACAAGAAACAATTGTAAGTCTTATCTCCACATCTTGATGTCTCATCAACTCTGGTTTGATCAACCATGCAGCAATGGAGACAAAGCTTTATCCATAGCTTGAGAAGGTTATTGACTAACTTTGATTAGATGATCTTCAACTTATTTCAAAATGCTAAGAAGAAAAACCTTAGCATGAGGTGGGTGTTCTAACTTCTCACCCAAAAACATAAGTATCTCTCTTTAAAACCTATTTCATTGGAAATCTGAATTTTGTTCTCTTTAAGATTAGATGTATGTTAGTCATTAACTACTAAAAATTCATCATAGATACTTCTAGATATTTCACTTGTAGATACATCATGTTTCTCCTTTTTTTTGTAATGTAAGCCAATAGGATTTGTAAACATGTGTTTATCTTTGTTGTTAGATCATAAATTGTTTTAATCCTTTTAATATGTCTTCCATCCATGGTTGCTCACATGTCACTGGACTTCTTGTCAACTTGTCATAATCTTTATGATTCTCCATATACCAAGGGAAGGAAATATTATTTCTAATTCCTTATGGAAGTGTCAGGTATTCTTGGTAAGTAACCTCTATATCATCTTTAGAAACTATGATTGACTAGATAGATCTCAACAACTAAAATTCAATCAACTAATGTTCCCCTATAGGATGGCAAGATCCTAGCTCCACTACCAATGCAAAGACTCCTACTGAATTGGCCTTTAATTTTCTATTTTAGGCACTTAGTAATTTCATAAAACACTTTCCTTATAGACTTGTTCTTGGTTGGTAAGTCTTTTTAGTCTGTCTTTCACCCTTAATGATGAAGATGAAGTGCTTATAATGAATTTAACTAACAATGCACAATGTTTCTATGTTAAATGCGAGTGTTATGCAATATATACTTTGATTTTTCAATGTAATAAGATAGATAACATGCATCTATAGCTAATAGACATTTAGTCAAACATTTGACATGCATCCTAACTATGCAAAGCACACCCATAGCAAAGAAGCTTTTTTGAAAAATATTTCCCATGCAACCTCCTTGATGAATATTATTACAAATGAATAGCATCCAATCTTGTTACAATATTTTGTCAAATATGGCTATGACTGATTTATAATGCCAAATGTGATTGAATCAGCAAACTAGGCTACCTAATTGACAACTCCACCATGTGCAAATTATATTCTCATAAGAATGCAAATTTTACAATGTGAATTACCACAATATGAATGCGATATATTAAAGACCAATTAGCAAATTGAAAACTATTGTAACTGAAATACAATGATTTTATATGAGACTACAATGTTGTAACAGCAGTGACTCAAATGCATGAAACTTAGTGAAAACATCTAAAGAACCTGATTGGTTCAACTTCCTCAAATCATCCTAGCTTGGAGTCTAGGTGGCAGTGCATTAAAAAATTCTATAAACTATCCTCTTCAAATTTACTTTCTCTTTACTCTCCAAATTTTCACAAACATGGTCAAAGAGCATTAAGTTTGTGAAAATTGAATCAACCAATAGTGAATATCTCTTCCAAATGAGATTTGTAGCAACACATTAGCTATCACAAATCAAACGAAGTTGTAAAAATACCTCAGCTACTACAACTCAAGAATGCAATAATAAATCATCTATTGCACTTTCATCAGCTAGGGCAATAATATATCAACTATTGTACTTATCAAAGATCTCTAATGAAGCACTTTTAGAAACACTGGATGGATTTCTCAATAATTTCCATCTAGGGTTGATCCTTCACAATTGAAACTTGTACCTTAGAGGCTTCAAACCCTCAAAAAATGCAAGCCTTATCACTTACCATGCATGTATGGAAAATAGATTAACTCAAGATATGATGAAAATGACTTGCATTGAGCTCCTTATAGAGAATTCTCATCCCACTTTAAGAAGCTTCTAGAAATAATATTATTTTATTCATTTAAGTGACTTTATGATTTATTATTTTATTAAGTCCCTTTATTAAATCAATTAAATATAAAGTCATCCTTTTGATATTAATTTATTGGAATTATTTTATAAATAATCAATTTAATAATGCCACTTTATTTTAATTAAAATAATCAATTAAGCTATCCTTTTGAAATAAAATTAATCTAGAAATCTCAATTAATTAAATTAATTAAATCATGATACCTACAATTTGGGGACATGAATTTAATCATGTGTAAAGATAGTTATTTAAAGGGAGGAGTTAAAATTTGAAGAGGATGTTCATTTTATATATGAAAAAATTGTGGTTGAATCATGTAATAAGAACATGTGTCATGGTACTCAATTAAATTCCACTATTCATAGACTTTTTTGGTTAATGGAGGAAGAATACTTAGAAAATTATGAGGATTGTATGACTCTAATGGGTTCAAGTGACCTCCACTCATTTCATATCTCAAATTCAAGCTGTTGGAATATTCATACGAGACACTTGGAATGTTTTTGTTCTACATGTGTGGACTCTGTTTAGAATGAGTGTGAGTCATAAGAGTGGGTGGATGATTGTATTTACAAACCTCTAATTCCAATCAACACATATTAGGTTCTAACAGCATTGTAACTTATATATATGACATCATTAGATGACATTGACTATGTATCTGATCTAGTGTAGCCAGGTATAATATTTTTCATTATGTACAATTTATTCTCATTATTAATATATGCTCATATTATGATTAAAAATATTTTTTTATGATGTACACGGCATATTTTTATAGTTATTATAGATGAGGATAATGAAGAAGGCATTGATTACTACTTATCTCAGTGTGTCTAGAAAAATAAAAAAATGACTTCCCCAGTTACAGATGGAGAAAACATTGGCTATCCCATTGGGTTAGTAGTAGTCATCTGAAATTGGTTTCAAAGATATCTTATAAAAAAAATTATTGATGTTTGTTTGAAGAGTTTGAAATGCACAAGAAGATACTTCACTATTCAAATTTTATTATTTAAATGAATATTTAATTACAAAAATATCATGGGAGGTCATTAAACAAGAAACTATGGAAATTTTGGGAGTCAGGTCATGAAGCTATTCTTGATACTATCAAGGTTAGACCACATTTTAGTGGTTCGTTGTATTGAAATATAGAGGTATGTTGACTTTTCAAATTTATATGTAAACAATTTTATCAAATGTTTTTTATTTTATATGTATTAAATATATAAATATCATTTTTAACTTCTTACTAATAATTTTTTTTAGGTTAGTGGTGCTAGATAAGCTTCCACCTTCACATGGTTGGCATTGTTAGTAAAAAATTCTATATTCTTGAAGCTAAGAGAAGCAATGTTTTTATGTGTGTTTAATCTAGGGTGTGATTATAGGGATTAAATAGGTACGTGATGGATCTTATAGTTCATGAAAATGACTTACAATTTTTGTTCTATCCATTTTTGAACTTCGGCTAAAAATTTGCTTTTTTCTTCTATTGTAAAGGGTGTTCTTGAGAATGGAATGGGTGGTCGGTTTGTCAATCAATCCTAATGGAAGGATAATAACATAGTCTTATAAATTATACACCCCCACCCTATACATGGTTGCAATGTCAATTTTAAGCCAAGAAGCATCGAAACTAGAGTTTTGGAACCACAACTTGAACATTGACAACATTTTCTGTCAGTGTTTTCGATCTCCAAAATGGTAGTAACATACAATTTTGGGTGGATTCAAACATCATGGAGGTATAATTATATGTAATTTACATATCTATACATGATCAAAGTGATAGATTCATAGGTGGAGGTCTTGAAGGTATAAATCCTAGTTGGAGCTTGAAAAGTTGCTTGTTCACGAACAAAAACTTGCATTTTTAGACCCATCACTACAACTTGTATAAAGGATTGATATAAAATCTTCCACCTAAGTGATATAGGATGTTATTAGAGGGATTAAGGAGGTATTTGAGGGATCTAATGGTTCATTTAAATGACTTAAAATTTTATTTTTATGATTGTTTGAACTTAGGTTAAAATTTTGCTTTTTTCTTGTATTGGGAAGGGTGCTCTTGAGGTTGGAATGGGGGGTGGTTTTATTGGTCAGGCCTAACAAGAAGCAAATAACCTATTATTATACATTATACTCCTCCTTGGATATGTTAAAGGTGTCATTTCTCACCCATGAAGCATCAGAACTAGAGTTCTACAACCACAACTTGAACTTTGACAACATTTGTTGTCAGTGTTTATGATTTCTAGAACGGTAGTGGAAATACACTTCCAAGTGGATTAAAACATTATGGTGGCATAATAACATGTAATTTTCCTATTTGGATGGAACATTATAGAGAAAATATTTTTCTTCCTTTAGTTTGAAATGTATGTGTGTGAGCATCGACACACACACAAACATCAAAGTGCATGAAAATGTATACACTTAAACATGGTTATTATGCATTTACTTCCACTAAATTTCATGATTTTATAAATAAAATATAATTGTTAATAATTGGTCCCAATTAAGATTAATTTTCAATTTTTAATCTTTTGATGGTCTCTACCCATTTTCCAATTCCATTTAAAGCATCATATTCTCTTCCCTTTTATTTTATATTGTCCTAAACTTCTTGACTATAGCATATGAACAATACCAAGGATTTTTTTAGAGCATCTAGATAGCCCTAGATATTTTGTGTGGACCTTTATGGCTAATTTGAACTCCTTTTATTAGTCCTTCCTTTCTTTCCATGTGACCGTTTAATCTCACTTTGTGTGTCAATATGCTGCATACTTGAATTTATTTTTTCTATATACAGAAGCATTATATTCAACTTTAGACATACAATTACCATTTGTCATTCTTTTGAATCAATTGAGAACTTGAAAACATTCTAGTGGAATAAAATATTCATTGAATTAAGCAAGTTTATGTGTATGTAGATCAAAAGACACTAGTTTACAAGTTATTAGAGATTCTAATATCATTAGTGTGGGTTGTGCATGGGTTACCCAAATTAGCAAATGTTTGTTTTTAATGTGAATGACAATGGCTATTCACCATATATCCATCCCCACAGGATTTTATTTGGGAATCTTAGAATGATAACATTGAATAACATCATAGAATCTTTTTATAAAATCTATTGAACTAAAATGTAAATTTGTCCTTGCATACCAAAATAATATATTCTTTGTCTTTATATAACCCAACGATGCTATTCACAACAATTTTGGGGGTAAAATATTCATTAATTATGGATTCATTGGCTCAAGATGGATACATGGAAATTTTCCTATATGGATTTGTAGTAGGGGTAAATGATTTTACAACAAAATGCAATACAATTTATTTTTAAATATTATAATTAAGTGTAATTATATATAAAATAATAAAAGTATATTTAATTTTTATTTTATTATTAATGTATTAATTGATAAAGTGGAGTTTTATAAAATTATTTTAATTTCATAATTTAAAAAGAACTATCAAAAATTAAACAAAAATAGTTATTTAGAAAAAGATTGTGAGATTTCAAAAAACTCCCTTTAACTTTAACACCTCCTCATAACTATAAATTCCATGTTTTTAGTAACTAGAATAACAAATAACATGTTAATGGTAGACATTACACGTATATATCTTGATTTGTGAAATGTGTTTGTGTAGCACTCTCATATTCTACTGTAAATCCAACTATAACTTTTTTTCATTTTCTAAAAAATAAAATATGATAATAATGCTAAAAAGTTACACATATATAGACACATAAATATTTATATAAAATTATATCATGACAACTTTCTTAATTAATCATATCCAATTAATGTCTAGTATAGTCATATTATTACTAAACAATTCATTATAATCCTGGGACTTGTGAATTATGAATCAATAAAATGACCATTCACTTAGGTCCTTTCAAGGTTAAAACAAAGCTCACCATTGAAAACAAAACATCTAAAAACCTAAAAAATACCTATAAATTCGTCTAAATACAATCTAAAATGAAAACCCTTAATTAATCCCATCATTAATTTTATTAGCGTGAGGGAAATAGATTACCCATATCATTAATCATATTATTTCTTAATATTTATTCAATCACCCAAACCTACAGCTTGATAAAAACCTTAATCTATGCCATGGAGGGCATGTCTCCATTTAGGTCTTACTTAATGTGTTATGGGGTCTAGCTCTAAAGAGCTTTCCTTTGACTATCTTCATTGTTAATTTGGGAGATAAGTTACTTAATGCAGTATGGGGTCTAGTTATAAAGAGCTTTCCTTTGACTATCTTCATTGTTAATGTGGGAGATAGGTTATCATATACTCAAGAATACAGACTTCAGGACTCATGACCCCCATTCTGGTCGAAGGGGGGTTGATTGGCCTCACTCAAGATACAAGGCTGAATCTTATGGATTCATATTGCCTTCACATAATGTTATAGACATACATCTCATGAAGACTTGATCTAGTCATCAGTTTCCACTTAATGCATTTTTGTACAGTCACATCATTTAGGGTTTGTTTCAGTTTTCATGTACTTCCTATCAATCTAGACACTACGTGTTGAAGTCACATTGCATCACAACTAATAATGGGTTTGAATTGGATATCTAATTCTATATGTCCATATTCTATGACTTCATTGGGTTTGTGTTTGGCTTGTTGGAAATTTGAGTTACAAAATTCCTACTTTTATGCTTAGTGACACCTAGAAATTTATTGCATCTTTACTCAATGTGATGCATCCTGATTTTGTAGTCTCCTAACTTCACACTTACTCAAAGGCTAAAATTGAAACCAGACATTGTGAATGTACAAGGCACTCTCATCTCTGCACTTTTGATAATTTTTTAACTTTGTGGTTGGGGAAATTTTAGAGGCTTATTAAAAAATGTTGGATGTTTTTAGGCCAATCAGTTTCAAAATGGTGGTGAATCAATTTGAAGGACATTTAATTATGTAAGTGAATGAAGTCATGGAATAGGATAAATCAATTTTTTTCCATAATATAACTCCTTGAACATTAATATAATTGCATATTTTGATTCTTCTCAAAAAGTTATGTAATTTGAAAAAAATAATAGTGTAATATGATTCTCTATGTAAAAACTACAGCCTTAAAATGTTTGAGAGTTGAGATTTGTACGCACATATGGCCAAATGCATATTGGTATCAATTGTCATCATATAATGATATTAGATGACATCATTATTTAGACGATTGTCTTTATGTACAATCTCAACTCTCTAGATTCCCAAAGTTGTAACTTTTTCATATGAAATTAGAGTAGGATGATTGTTTTTAATTACATAAATTTTTAAGAGAAATCTAAATATACAATTATATTTGGGTTTAAGAAAGTTTTTAATGCCATTTTTTCCTTTATCCCACATGTTATATGTTTTGGATTTTTAACGCACATAGTGATTCCCTAAGTTGTATCGATGATTTAGAAACACACCCAAATTGCTTGGAAGAAGGGAGTTTCTTGAAACTGATTATTGTATGATGTGATTGATTCTACAAAATATTGGAGTACTAATGATTCCCACTACACAATATTCGCCATGTCAAAATAATAAACCAAAAAAACCAGACAAATATTATAAATCCCTGAAAGCAAAAAGCTGACATCCAAAAGTAAAATTTTGACCCCTGACAACAAAACCCATATGCTTGACAACAAATTACTAACACTTGACAGTAGAATTTAGATGCTTGATAGAGAAATGATACCATTTGATAGTAGATGTAGACACTTGACAATAGATACATAATGGTGAATACCCCTAAATTAGTTCTCTTGGTACAGATGACATACATTTATAAGAGGCAAATTATTTTTAAAATTAGATGAATTGACCTATTAATTTAAATTCTACCTTAAAATTTAGGTGATCTCGTATCGTTGACTATCCCATAAAATTGTCAAATATCTTCTAAAAATAGAATAATTATGAATTAAAAAACATTCACCAATAAAAAAACCTTGCTTTATAACTCCATAACCACATGTTAAATCAAAAGTTTCAAACTACGAAAGTGAAAAACAATCATAACTCACCATGTGTCAATTTTTCGTCCTTCTAACTTTACGAGTCACAAACAAAATTGCCAAGTTAAAGACTATAGAATTGTAAGCCAACTGAAAAAAGACACGTGCCACGACTTCAAAAAGGCTTCCAAGGGGAGGTAAGTTTCAATTGATGGCCCAAGGAATTTAAATAAGATAAAAATTGGCATGTTTTTAAAATGAAAGTATACGACTAGAAAAGGGCCAAGTCTTATGTTTAAAACAACATAACCATTTTTGTTGCCCAAACAAATTCCAACATAGGTAGTCAGCAAAGGGACTTGTACGTGTTAACATAGGTAGTTTAAGTAAATCATTATATGTTCTTTTGTTCTCTATAGATCAAAGGAGGTCACTATTTAATGTGTATGCTAAGTAAAACTATACATCATCTTAAATCTCAATGGTCTATTTTTGCAAATATTAACCACTTAGGAGATTCTTCTATTTTACCATAGTCTGAATCAAATTAAGTTGTGGATGACTCATATAAAATAATTTTTTATATCATGACCATTTGTTGGGGAAAGGAAACCACTAAATCCATATATATAACATGAGTTAGACCATCATAATATTTATTAGATAATCAACTAATAGGTATAAACTTCCTTTCATATAAATCATGAATTTGTATTT
>JARHVA010008965.1:162500-222500 GCA_037957365.1 Torreya grandis | reverse complement strand
TGTAGGGGTTTACCATAAGCGAGTCCTTCCCTTCATCTTATTGGTCTATGTTGTGGATCGCCTTTTGTGTTACCTTGAATTAAGGCTCATCCATGTAACTATCAACGGCAAATGATAGTTGTTGGCATGTCAGTGTCATCGTAGATCTAGGGGGCTTATGCTCCATCATGTATTAGTCTTCATCTATGAACCCCTTTTGTGCCTTTTCTCATAGGCTTGGCTAAACTTCTTCCTCTTGGATGGCTACCACCATCTGTTTTGGCTCTTATTCATTAGATCTAACACCTTCTTTGGTACTTTCCTCTCATGCTTCTCATTCTTCCAGTAGGCATTATTCTTGGGACTTATCCCCTTTATCCACTTCTTCCATCTCTTTGGCTCTAGTTTTGCCCTGTTGAGTTCGTTGGAGTTAAACTATATTCTCTATTTTCTTCTACAAGGCACTATTATCACCTTCCTTGGCTCCAGACACCCCTTCACCACTTGGACATGCCTATGTTACAAATTCTTCTACTATGTTGGTGGGGGTAGTAGGCACCTCTACTAATTTTTCCTTTATGTGTTGCATACTTGTGGTAACCCTCTTCTCTTCTCTCTTTCCTAACCTTCTCCTTCTGGGCCTTCTTTATCTTTATCTTCCTCTTCTTCGTGACCATGGTGGTTCTTTCCTCCTTGGCTCTTATCTCCTCAGCATCAACTTTGTTGATCTCTGCTTGGGTCATGCCCTTGGATTTTATGGCCTACCTTATTTGATGAAACTCTAGTGTCACTTATATGTTTTCCTTACTAAGGCCTATTTTTTTCCATCAATACCTCCTCTCATTCTCAGATTGTAGAGGTTTCATCATGGGTTCTAAGGTTGGGGTGATTGAGGGTCATACTTCCCCAAGCACGATAGTAGTATCGCCTTGAAAATTTTCAAAAAAAATTCCTAGATTAGGATTCTTCTCTATCGCTTCTTATTAGATGATATAAACCCTCATCCCTCCTTCTTCTTTGGAGGCAATCTTTAAATGAAGGTGCTCCTATATTTCCTTCAAGGTTTCTTGCTACTTCTTTTGAGGTGATTTGCTTAGTGCTACTAGTGCCTATAGCAAAAAATCTCATTCTACATCAACCTAAATGGGGAGGTCATCATCTCTTTCTATTATTGCACCCTTCTTCCTTGGATTCATCTCATACAAGAGCCTATGGATGTGCCCAAGGATGACTTCTCTTTTGAGGAGAAATATATCCATGACATCCAAATTATCCTCTTCATCCTCAGTTGCTTTAACTCCTAGTTTGCACATATTTATGCCTCAATTTGTATATATTTGTATCCATGGTATTCACCAAGATATCTACCTATTACATGTGGGGGATTCTACGTAGCACCTTCCTCAAGAACTTGGTATAAAATGTGTAAGGCAGGTTTATCCAATTTGAGTGATTCCCATCTATGAGTGCCAACTAAATGATGTAGAAGTGCTTCATCATGACAAAAATTATCATTCCAAATAGACTCTAAGAGAGTTTCTCTAGGTTGAGCCATTCTTATCTAAAATCTTCAATGTACTAGGTGCACCATCCTCTTACATGTGCTTTATACTTTAGGGAAAAGGTAGTGGGGCAAGTGAAGCTATGATACTTGAGCACCAAGGAGTCATTGTCCACTGAAAAGATGAACAAATTATCTTCATCACCATCAGATATGTTGATTTCCTCCATCATAATCATGATCAACATAGAATCCCAATATAAGGTCTCCTTTGTCATGTGGCATTTGAGCACATTCTTGATCATGTCCTCTATGTTGAACTTGGTGATGCTAAAATTCATCCCCTATGCCATTTTATATGTGATGTATAGGTAGGCTTCTTTCAAATCCACCCACCATACACCTAGGCATAATTTTGAACTCACGAAGTGTGTCATTGCCTTTGTCCTAGGATCATTGATGTCCTTGATTAGGAATGTGAAGCATCTTTTGTAGTAATAACCTAGGAGCTTCTCGACCCTTTCATCTTCAAGATTGTCTACCATCATCTAGCTGATGTCTATGCTAGAGCTTAGGGGTCCATTAATTTAGCTAATTAGGTTTGTCAAAATCCTCATGTTCTTCCTTGTAAAGTAAAACTTGTCCCCATTGATGCATGAGAGGAGCAATTGCACAAGTTTCTTTGGTTTTCTAAAACATATCAAATCATAGAGTTACATCATGCTGATGATCATCAACTTCTTTCATATAAAGACATCAAATAGTGTTGCACCATCTATAGTCTTTTCATTTATGTCTACCATCCAATCTTATTATAGGCCATTCACATCACTAGAGGTTATATGGTTGTACTCCTTTAGGCAATAATTTTGCATGAATGATGCCCAATTTTCTCTGATCAAAATATCATTGAGGAACTACATGTCCTAATAAAACATCTTATTAATCACTTTTAGGATAATTTGGATGATGCTCTTTCCTTCTACAAGTGGTGGTACTATTTTTGTAGTTGTGGCTTCTGCTATTAGCTGCTCTCTCTTAGAATATTTTTGTACCTACTGTGATCTTGAGCTCATCTACTTTTTACCCATTCTTAATTTACTAGAGTTGAATCTCAATTTTTTGATCTTATCGAAGCCTTCAATCTTCATTGGCTCTTCATATAGTCATGATTTATGTCAATATATTTTTGGATTTCATGATTTATGTGTCATTCATGGTAGCCTTGGTGTCAATTTAGTTTATGACTACCTAGTTATTGCCCCAATTATGCCCCTTTCTTTCCTCTACCACTCTCATAGGAAACGTAATTGCTTTCTCTACACAATCATCCACATTTGTAATCGAAGGTGTTAGTGTAGGCTTTTTCCCACCTAGTGGTTTTACCTACACATATCTTACACTTAATTAGGTTAGTTAATTAAGTCATTAGTGGTCACTTAGCTTTAAGTCGGTTTTAATTGTGAGTTAGGGTTTTAAATTTTTGGTGACCTAAAAAATTGCTATATGTACTTTATTTTTTTATAAAGTGGCTAATGAAAACATTTCTTTTATGGAATTTTCTTATTTTTAGAGCTCTCCTTCTACCTGTATAGGAATTTGATATTCATTGCATGGCTGCTATTTAGAGATCTTGGTGAAATCTATCATGGTACTATAGATTTCCTAATAGCCTCATGTGTTTGTCTCGTTTGGTAATATCCTCTTGCATTCACCTTGTTATTTTTTCATATTATATGGCTGCCATTTTTTACCTTAGAGGTGTTTTTAAAAAACTAACTCAAAACTCATGTCAAAAGGCCTTTGATTAAAATTTCATTTACACATATTTTATGGGTTTTTTGAGATTTAAAATGGGTTGTTCTTAGTTTTTTGATAAAATTCATGGATTTTCTGAAAAATCCAATTTGTTATATCTAGTTGTCATTCATACAGTCAAAGTAATCCAACCTGTAAACCCCAATTTACTATCCATAAACCAAATCATGTTTTTAAAGTTCTTCTACTTACTAACCAAACCAGGTTTCTAAAGTGCTTCTAGATGCTCATCAACTAAATCAAGTTTCTAAAGTGCTTCTACTTGTTGGTCGACCAAATTTGGTTTTTGAAGAGCTTTTACTTACTTGTAGACCAAATCAGGTTTCTCAAATGCTTCTACTTATAAGTAATAAAGATTCTCCACGGTGATAACTTATAAATAATTGGGTTTCTCAACCCCAATTACTTGCTCATTAGACCCATTCAAGTTTTCCATGGTCAATTACTCATTAGTTGTTTTCTAAGTTGCAATTGTTTGAAACTGTGAAGTTGTGTAAGTTGAAGAACTTAAAATACATTGAGAAGACCCATTCAATATTTTGAAGGTCAACTACTTATTACTCATTACTTGCTTTATAAGTAATAAGTCACACAGGTTTAAGAATGTGAAATACACTACGAAAAAGTAATCAACTTTTCTAGGGTCAACTACTTCTAAATTTTTATAAGTTGATGTAGTTCGAGAACCCAAATTTGAAGTTGTTTCCTTTTTGGATTTTTGGTGAAAAAAACATAGTGTGGAAAAAAATTCTACTTTTTGAAAGGGTCCAGGAATATGTTAAAGTATGAACTTGTACCAGCCACAAATTTTGATTGGTAACTACTTTTTGATTTCCATTTTCTTTAAAAGTGCTTGTTTTTTGTACTCTTCACTTTAGACCTATCATTGGGCCTTCCATGGCCATAATTTCTTTTCACATTTTTTTACACTCTTGAATGCATTATCGGTTGTATTTGATATTTCTCTTATTCTTTGTACTTACACACCTACTTCTTAAGATGCACTTTTTGTTGAATTTTATGTCTATATGAGCATGCTTATATTTAAGAAATTCAAGGGGCATCATTGATTGATAGTTATAAGGGGGTGCTTGTGTGTTTGTTGTGCATTTAGTCTTTCTTTTTTTGCATCACTTATTTACTTACTATAGTAATACTTACTTCTACACTATGTATTCATTCTCAATAAGTCCACTCACACTTCTAAAAAGTTTCTTGAGAGATGGTCTATTGAACTGAGTAGTAGAACCTTCAATAATGTTCTAAGTATGCCCTCACTCTCAACTAATCTCTTGTTAATCTACCAGATCACTCACCTTGGTCTTGGCATGCGAGTTGAATTTACTCCAAATTCAATGTACATCAAGGAGTTAAATAGTGATACTATTTTTGTTGTGGGAATTGTTGATCATCAGACTTAGATATATAGCTTCTTACACTTTACTCCTAACTCTCCTTCAGATTCTTTAGATTCCTCTTCAGACTCACTTGTACCTATTAACACTTATGAGCTTGAGCTTCTTTCTGATATTGAAAACTTTTCTATAGATGTCTACAGTAGTGAAGTGGATACACCTCCACCATCTCCTTGTCACCTTCTAGATATTCAAGAGTTAATTATTGATCCACCTACCTCTGGTCTACTTCTAAAATTATAGGGTAATGGTCTACTGATCTAGAACACATCAAACAATGGGCAGTCTATTCCATAGTTACAGAGAATTCTATAGACCTTCTTCACCTCTATTTCTATTACACCATCTTCATATAGAGCGGTTGACTCACCTACCTCATAGTATGAGGATAATTACTTTCATAAAAATTAAACCTTGGTTTAAGATCCATTAGGCACTTGGTGGATAAACTCACTATTCCAAGGTGATCCACTCTCTAGTGCATCTACTTCTGATTCACAGTCACTTCCAAGCATTCCTCTGGAGGACACTTGGTGACTACAATCAATTGTAGACCTTAGTGGAGATTTTTAGCTCACTTATTTTATTTTCTCTCTTTTGGGGAGGACTTTTGCTCCTATAATTTTTCTCCTTTACCCCACTTTATGGGAGTTAAAGTGTACTTGGGTACTTTATCAAGGCTCATTGTCAAGACCCAATTCTACTACCCACCTAACCTATGCTTCAGCAGGGTGTTAGTGTAGAATTTTTCCCACCTAGAGGTTTTACCTACACATCTTTTTAGCTTACTTAGGTTAGTTAATTAAGTTGTGAGGGGTCATTTACCTTTAAGTGGGTTCTAATTGTGAGCTTCGGTTTTACCTCTTTGGTGACCTAATCTCACCCTATATGTACTTTCTTCTTTTCTAAAGTGGCTAATGCAAATGTTTCCTTTGTGGAAATTTCTTGTTTTCAGAGCTCTCACTCTACCTCTATATAACTTTTTACATTCATCGCATGCCCACTATTAGGATATCTTGGCAAAATTTATCAAAAGGGTAATTAGGGTCTTGTTGTAGTAGGGTTTCTCTTGTTTGGCTCTCTAGTTCATTATATTTGCTTTGGTTATTCATTTTAAAATTTGAATTAGCATAAGGTTTGTAACCAAACATAGTAATTTTTTTATTTCTTTATACCTCTACTTCTCATTTAATACCTTAATTTTGGTTCATTAATGGTGAGGTAGTACCAAAACTCCTTTAGATTTCCTACACCCCATAAAATCCATACAAATATTATATTATTTGTGTATTCAGTGACAATCTTTGTCCTTCCACCACCACCACATTAACTTTTCTTAACAATTTTTTGATGAAGTGACATTTAGTTCAAAAGGTCACCTCCTTCCTTATTTTAGGTAGATGTCATCTTATCTTGATGATTTTCTCATGTGCTTTCTTCTCTTGGCATGACATTCACTTCAGTATGGTAACCTAGGTGCAACACCTTACATGCATGTGATTCATCCTCCTCCATCCCATTTCATTTTGTAGTTGTACTTCTATTTCAATCATGCTTGTCTACCTTGGTCAATTTCACTATGATTTCATCTTCTTGCCTTAGCCCTTCCTACCCCACACAAATCCTTATACATGCCCTCCAATGTGATATTCTTACCTAATATCTTATGCACGATCATGTTTATGCATCTTCATTCTCTCTTGTGTAAACCTTCTCAATTCACCTTTTCTCTAAGCCTATTGAGTTCTATGTGCCTAGAGACTTGGGTGTCTAGGATACGTGCTTAAGAAATTGGCATGCTCGATTCATTAGAATGGAATTATGCTTAGAAGTGTCAAACTAACCCTTTTATGGGTCGAAAGATACCTTGCTTCTTGAACATTGTACATGAAGATCTGGTGTGCCTTGTATCACACTAGCAAACTTCATGCACCCATAACTTATGTGTCTATCCTAATGAACTTAGAGAGCATCCATGCTCAACTCACCTAGCTAAAATAATGTGTTAAAGTTCTCAAACCATTCTAAATAGTGGTCTCATAGGTACAGCTTATTCAATACCATAGAAAAAAAGGAATTTGTTTGGCTTACACTAATCTTTATTTTGGTCTGTCAGTACAACTGAATTATGACCAACAAGTTGGTTTCTGATGGCACTAGTTATACCCTATTGCCAAATAGCTTCAATTAGTTGTAGATAAAATACCCAAGGAATTTTTTACCCAATAACATGTACAGTTTGCATGCACCGGTGTCTAATATGTTTTGGATGATATATGAGCCCATCCACCATGTCTATAGCTTGTCTGGAGCCTAATATACTTGGAGTCATAGAGAAAAATGAATGCCCTTTCTATTAGCACCTTGTGCTTTATATGTTTGTCATGTCAGAGCTTATAGTGTGCCTTTTCAATCTAGTGGCTGCCCTTTGCTTCCACATGTCTCATATAAATGCTCTAAGTCCTCCACCCTTGTAATTAGTGACTCTTGGTCATCTAACTGACCAATGAGAATTAGTGGAATCAACTCAGTGCCAAACACTAATTGTAATGGTGTAGCATTATTCAAGTGCTTGTAGTTTGTGTGATATGCCCATAACACTGTTGACACTTGATTATCCCAATCCTTACAACCAATGTCACATATATTTTTGATGCATGTCCCTAGGATCTTGTTGAATCCCTCAATTGTTCCATTTGTTTGGGGATGGTAGGCCATTATATTTTGCTACACCATAATGTATTTTATTAGGAAGATATATACAATTTCATTTATGAAGTGTGTGCTCCTATCTCTAGTCAAGCTAAGTGGGCACCCATACCGACTTATGATGTTCTCCCATATGAACCTTGTGACTATTATGACTATGTAATCTTTGGTTAGCATAGCCTTAACCCACTTGATAAAATACTCTGTGTTTGCTAGAATGTATCTTTTACTCATACACCTTGATATAGGTTAAGTGCAAAATTTTGGGGGATAAAAAGAGGCCTACCCATGGGCATGATTTTTTTAAATTTTAGAAATTTGAGTTTCTGTAGATAATTTGAGATATCTACACTCAAAATTTGAAGATGGTGTAAAAACATGAAATGTAGCATTTCAAGTCTAGTTTCCAAAACACTAATATTTTTTTAAAAATTGGATAAGCATAACTATATCAAACATATAAAATTTGAATACGAACTCCATTTTTTTAGAAAACATAGTAGATAAATGGCCATGATGCACACCATATTTTGAGAAGTGTTTAATACTATTTGAAACACTTTGGTGAAAATTTAGATAAAATATTATATCATGTCATCAATAGTTTTTGGTATAATTAAGTGCACTACATCACAATATAGTTTGTTTTTCACTTGGATCAACAAAACACAAATTACATGAACATGTATAGGCACGTATGTTTGTAGCATGTAGTGGCCCAAAAATGGCATAGATAGAAATAAATATAGTTTGAAACCTTATAATAGTCCAAAAAATATATAAATTATATTTTTGGAAAGATGAGTGTGCTCATCATGAGGGTATCAAGTTTTTGAATTTTCACACTAAAATTCATAGTGTGTTTGGTAATCTTTCAAAACTCAGTTGTACATTGATAGTCAAAGACTTTAGATCAAGAATCCAAGCCATTCCCAAGCTAAAAGGCATGGGAATTGAATTCAAATTCAAATACCATGATCATGTTAATAACGTGATCACATTATTAACTATGTTACTAAAATGATTTCATTCCATATTCTCAACATCCTAAAACCTAAATACCAGCCATTACACCTAGTAGTCTTAGGATCAAATATTGGTTTCAGATTAAGAGTGTTATCTAATATAACCTATGCTATCAAATCCCTCATTTAAATTATATTGAAGGAATTCCTTACACGGGACTAATTACTCTCTATTGTAAATATTATACAAAAGAAAATACTTGATTAGTTAAATATGATGTGCAATTTGGGAAAAATATTCACAATACAAAAATTAGATTGACCCAATTCATTGTATGGGGTAATCAATGCCTTGATTGATATTCTAGGTGGAATTAGTTGATTACATAGAACTTAGTTATCCCCAATTTTGTATAGTATTGAAAAAAATATCAATTGATTTAACATGATGTAATTAAAGCCCCACATGACATTATATGGATGTAATTCCTTGCTTCGGGATTGAGTGGCCCTAATTGCATATCATATTGAACATAAATACTCAATTGGTTCAATATGATGTGTAATCAAGGATAATAGAACCCAACTAGAAAATTATATAGGCAAAATGAAATTCATGGGGCTCCGTTGGCCCCAATTATGTATATAAGATAAAACAAAATGCATCATTAGTTGGATATAGTTTACAATTGGGGCGAAAAAATTTGTAATTGACATTAGATGTATTCAGTTACTTGCATGATCCTTGGTTTGTCATAATTGCATATTCAATTGAACTAAATACTTGGTTCATTCAATATATTATGTATTTGGGACCAACAGAGCCCCTTGTTGATAATACAAGGATGAAATTTCCTACACAAAGCTTTTTTGGACTAAATTTCATAAATCATATTGAACTGAATATTCCTTTAGTTGAATTTGGTACAAAATCATAATCCTAACTATTATTAAATATGGATTTGTAATCCCTCACATAGTGTTTAATTGGTCATGATTTCATATCATATTCATGATAACACTCAATTATTTGAATAAGGTGTGAAATTAGGGATCTAATTAAACTTATGTTCACACAATTCCTTGGGAAAGCCTCAATTGGCCCCAATTATGTATCATATGGAATTGAATACTTGATTGCTTTGATATGGTATGCAATTAGGGCCAAGTAAGCTCCAATTTCCATTATATATGAATTTATTTCCTTTCACATGGTTCCTTTGGACCAAAGTTCATATCAAATTGAAAAATAGTTATTTTTTTAATTTGGTGAGCACTTAGATCCCCAATTGATATCATATGGATGAAATTCCTTACATTGAGGCTCAATAGGCCCCTTGGATCAATTTAGACCCAATTAACATCCTTTATATATATATATATATATATATATATATATATATATATATATATATATATATATATGGGTTCATAGGAATGAACTTGGTTAAAATTACATCAGTCATTACCATAATCAACTTTGTAGGCTCAATCTATGATGATGTGAGGGATAATTAATCCTAAATTCATATTCTTTACTCACATATCTACATTCAAGGAACTCAAATTTTCCAAAATCACCATCATGATTATACCTTATATACCCTAATACCTATACCTTAATCTATAATCCCTGAAGTTCCTAATCCTTAAACTATATTTACTATAAATATAAACTCTTTAAACTTTAAAATAAATATTTTATCCCAACTTAACATTATTTAGACTAAGAATTAAGTTCATAGATCTTAGTTTGGCCTAAATCACATGACTAATTGTCCCGTTTGACTAATTCACTCAATATACATGACATGACATCCATGTTATAATGATAACCCAAAAACACATTCCATAGTTTCAAATAGGTCCAAGTGACTTCTTCAATTATCTTTGTAATTGACCCTATGTACCCTAAACCATGGATATACATTAAAATCTAGAAGCCATAAGCAATAAACACTAAATATTATACCCTAAATTGTAAACCATTAACTTTCTAGGTATTTACCAACTTCAATTTAGACTTAATTAACATCCTTTGTAGTAAGAATCTAGTTTGAACACATGGCATCTATAATGACTAGAAATTAATATATAGGTCCTTAAACCTAAACCCTTTTCTATAATCCCTAATGATACCTAAAACATTTAAATTGTAATCCCTATGCCCTAATGCCCACTACATGCCAAAAACATACATTCTGTATGATATAACTATGTTTATTATGAGATGTCATAATTTATGCACTTTTTAAACCTATGGCTAAAGCCTTTGGAGTACTAATCTAACTATGAATTTGTTTACTAAATTGGGGATATTTCAATCCCATTCAACCTAATTATGTAAAGAGGAGGAGAGCTAGTTGATTTTTTTAATTGAGGAGGTATTTGAGGCCAATTTGAGGGTCTTCAATAACAATATATGATTTGGGGAAAAAATAAAAGATCTATCTTCAATCATGAATTGATCCATTTAGTCATTTTGTATAATTCTAAGTGTGATTTCGTTAAAATTGAGACCCTCAACAAAATTTATGAATCAATCAATTGTATACCATGTATACAACGTGTACATGGTATTATTGATCCAACTTCTATTATAAATGTAAACATGAAGGTAATAAATTCATACATAGGTATCACAAGCAGATCAAAAGATCTTCAATTATCTTAGTTATTGGACCTTATATTTGATATCTTAAACCCTAAGTTACCCTATACCATTTAACTTTAACCTCAAGCCCTATACCATTTACACGAAACCCTTATCCATAAGCCCTAAACCCCAAACCTTTTAAATTATAGACCCTAAACCAATAAATTTAACCCCAATTAACATTCTTTATATATATATATATATATATATATATATATATATATATATATATATATATGTATATGTATATATATATGCATATATGTGTGTGTATATATGTATATATATATTTATATATGTATATGTATATATATATGTATATATGTATATATATATATCTAAATATATATATACATATATACATATACATATACATATACAGATACATATACATATACAAATACATATACATATATATATATAGCTATATATACACATACATACATATATATGTGTGTGTATACATATATATATATATATACACATATACATACATATATGTGTGTGTGTGTGTGTACACACACACACACACATATGTATATATATACATATATATGTATATATATATATATATATATATGTACATATATATGTGCATATATATATGTACATATATATATGTACATATATATATATGTATATATATGGTATATGTATATGTATATACACACACACACACACACATATATATATGTATGTATATGTATATATATACATATACATACACACACACACAGATATATATATATATACATATATATATATATACATACATATATATACATATATACATATATATACATATATACATATATATACATATATACATATATATACATATATACATATATACATATATATACATATATATACATATATATACATATATATATATATATATACATATATATACATATATATACATATATATATATATATATATATATATATATATATATATATATATATATATATATTAAGAATATGGTTCATAGGGATGAATTTGGTTAAAACTACATCACTCATTATCACAATTGACTTTGTAGGCTCAATAATCAATGATGTGGGGGATAATTGATCCCAAATTCACATTTAGTAATTACAGATATAGGTTCAAGGCTCCCAAACTTACCCCAATTTCCTACACAATTTTATATAGATACCCTAAAACCTATACCCTAAGCCCTATTCCTTAAAGTTATTATTCCCTAAATTCTAACCATAAATATAAAATCTTTCAACCTTAAACCAATCATTTTATCCCAAATTAACATCATTTCTAGACTAAGAATTACATTCACAAGGTACAGTTTGGTCTAAATCACATGATTGATTACCATATTTAACTAATTCCCTTAATATGCATGATGACATCCTAGGTGTAATGCCAACCCAAAAACACATTTTATTAAATTAATGACTTATTATTATTTTTTGGGGCTTCGACATGCTATGAGATTCTTTCTCCAAGTATTAGTAGAATAAAAAAACTAACTTAAGAAGTAATACCATGGCATTTAATGCACTTTGGGAAACATATTGGCTAACCACTTAACAAATTGAAACTGCAAGTGATATGGCATTTAATACTCTTTGGAAAATGTGTCTAAAAAAATTTCATGCCATGTATGGCATAAAAGTGTGTTACCTACTATTTTATTAAATGCACACAACATTTCAATTTATGGGGATCCATTTTCCTTCCATATTAATGTTAATTCAAAAATGTGGGATTTAATGTAGGAAGTGACACAAGTATCCATAAAGCCAAGCCATTATAGGGGAAAGGTCCCAATAGTTTTGCACCTTCACTTTGGACCTTAATTGTAATACCTAATTACTAAACAATAAATTTTAATCCCTAATTACTAATCCCTTATCCTTAATCCATAAACCCTATGCACTAATTTTCCCTGATCCCCAATCCATAATCCTTTATCTACATTAAGTATAACATGATCACATTATTTAATAATGTCATCGCATTATTTTTAACATAGGAAACACTTGATCCTCATTTCCGAATTCCAACCCCCATAGTTTATATGACAATAACATAATTGCTTTATTGTCAATATCAACTTCTTAATGGGTTAGATGTGTTGGGAACTTGTAGAAAACATAAAGCAATTGCATTATTTAATAACATGATCATACTATATAATGTAGTTGTGTTATTATTATTTTATTTATAAGATCACTTAGCAATGACTATTTTTAGCCCAAATAGATAATTTTGTCTATACAAACATTCTCTACGTATTTCTACAAGATCTACATACCTGTGTACTTGATCCCACCTTTGAAAAGTTGTCAATCATCCCTTGTGATTGGTTCTAAATCACATTTGAAGAGGAAGAGGAAGTTATTAAAGAACAAAACACCAAAGGAATTAAAATATTTAAAAGAGAAACCCAAGCTACTAATACAAAAATTTCATTACAACCAAGGTACAAACCCTAATCTTGATGAACTAAATACCATAGATAATGAATCAATTAATGACAATGAATTAAGAAATGATGAAATTAACTATAATAAATTGAATAATGTTGAAATTGACCATAACGAAATGAATAATAATGAAATTGACAATAATGAAATGAATAATAATAAAATTTAAAATAATGAATTAGTTCATGTTAGAAATTCACATTCAAAGTTCTGAATTTTTTATTTTGTTAATGATGAGTCTATGTTTGATTCTTCACCCCCCATAAATGAATAAAATTTGATGGTAACAAATAATAATGAAATTAACCATCAAAATATTTCCATGGAAACATATAATGAATAAATTAACAATGAAGAATTTAATGTCATCCCACTTCTAAACAATGAAATTAATAATGGTTTTGAAACACATTATCAACAAATTCCACCATTAACAACACCTCCAATAATTATGCATATAAAATGAAAATACTTAATTGAAGTCGATGAAAATATTTTAAAACCAATACATAACAAAATGTCTGATCACCATTCAAGAAGGCTGGCTCAACAAATTTGGGATATTTTCTTTCATAATTTACAATATGATAGTCAAAAATGTCAATTATTTGTTTCATTGAAAAAATTCATTAAGATGAGACCTATAATGTATGCATTAGGACTAATAAAATCTATCATGGATGATGACAATGATGAAATTGTTGAAAATCTACATGATGTATATCGTACTGTAGACCCAATTCACACACCAAATATTGTAATGTTGCCTGGTGTATTCTTGTAACTTGTGTAGTAAGTGAGATAATAGTGAATAAATGAATGGTTTAGAAAACAAGCCAAACACTTAATATAAATAGAAAAATAATAAGGAAAGGGATTGAAAAATGTGAAAGACTTAATTAACCTAATACCAATGAGCTCTGGGCATTCTCAAGCAGACTTCAATGAAAGGACAAGGCTTTATCCAATGCTCTCAAATAATTACTTGCTCAATTTTAGAAAGATAATATAAGACTTTCACCCATTTCAAGAGATGTTTAGAAAAGAAGAGTTGGTTCTTATAACTGTGAACCACATCCAAAACATTTATTAGATATGAATCAAACACAATTGTGCCCTAAATTTTTGGAAAAACATCCACAAATTTCTATTTGTCAAAGATATTTTGAGATGGAAAAACCTTTTTATGTTAAAATAAATCACACACGCACCACTTTTTGTAGGTAACATGTTAAATTTTTAATTCACTACGACATTTTCTACCATATTTGTTGTACTTTGCATACTAAGTTTTTACAGGAGTGTGGTATTGAATCACCAACAAAATCAGCTAATGAATTTATTCCAACTATCTTTTACAAAACATCAGATGGGCAATTATTTTATGATAAATCACATTTAAATGGAAATTACAACATTCGTGGTGGATTGCCAAATTTATAAAAATGTATCCATGAGGAGACTACAAGTGCAATTAGACAATAATTATTTGGTTTGATAAAATATAAATTTGTGACCTGTCAATTAAAATATGGCAAAGAATCTAAAAGGTGTGAGCTTGATATAAAAAAAGATACCTCTTTTGGAATTTTTGGTCAAATGTAGGGAGAAGATTGTTTATTACCATGCAAGTCACACACACAAGCCTAGATGATTGGATGAACATTTCAAGATATGAAAGGATACATTCCCACTTGGTTCCATTATTTCAGTAGTTGATTTTTTAGAGAATTACACATTCAAACCCCAAATAGAATTTTAATTGTAGTACTACAACTGATCACAAATTACCATATTTGTTCATATAACATTCATGCATACCCCTGATAGTACCGAGAAACAACATACAATAATAAAGAAGTAACATTTCTATATCACTGATGATAGATCCAATTATTCAAAATATATGCAAGGTTGATTTAAGAATTTGTGTAGATAGTTGAGTTAGAGGAACATTACTCTCAATCAACATTACATTTGGTCAGACAATTTCACATCATAATTCAAAAATGCACAAATGTTTTATTGGTTGAGTAGGATGCACTTTGCCACAGGTGTAAAACAAATTTGGAGCTTCACGAACACTATCCATAGAAAATGGGAGCATGATGGCATTGTATTTTAAAGATCCCTACTGAATTGGTCTTTAATTTTTTGTTTTGGCCACTTAGTAATTTTGCCAAACACTTTTCTTGTAAACTTGTTCTTGGCCTGCTAAGTGTTTTCAATTTGTCTTTGACCTTGAATAATGATGATGATGAAGTGCTTATAATGTCTTTAATTAACAATTCACAATGTCTCTAAGTGGAATGAGTATGTTATGCAAGATATACTTTGATTTGTGAATGCAATAAGATAGCTGATATGCATCTACATATAATAGACATTTAGTCAAATATTTGACATGCATCCTAACTATGAAAACTACACCTATAACAAAGAAGCATTTTTGGCAAACATTTACCATGCAACCTCATTGATGAATATTATTTCAAATGAATAACCTACAATTTGATTACAATCTTTTGTCAAATATGGTGATGACTAATTTACAATGTCTAATGTGACTGAATCAGCAAACTAGGCTACCTAATAGACAACTCCACCAATTGAAAATTATATTCTCATAAGAATGCAAATTTTACATTGTCAATTACCACTATAGGAAATAAAAATATTAAAGACTAATTAGCAACTTGACAACTATTGTAACTGAAATACAATGATTTTATATGAGACTACAATATTGTAACAACAATGACTCAAATGAGAATGATCTGATAACTATCAATGCAAACATCTACAAAACCTGATTGGCCAAACTTCCTCATATCATCCTAGCTTAGAGTCTAGGTTGCAGTGCACTAAAAAATCTTGTAAACTATCCTCTTCAAATTGATTTTCTCTTTGATCTCCAAATTTTCACAAACTTGGTCAAATAAAATTAAGTTTGTGCAAATCAAATCAACCAATAGTGAATTCCTCTTCCAAATGAGATTTGTAAAAATACATCAGATACCCTAAATCAAATAAAGTTGCAACAATACCTTAGCTACTACAACTCAAGGATGCAATAATAAATCAACTATTGCACTTCAATCAGTTGGGGCAATAATATATGAACTATTGCACCTATCAAAAATATCCAATGAAACACCTATAGAAACCCTCGATGTATTCCTCCATAATTTATAGCTAGGGTTGATCTTTCACAACCAAAACCAATACCCTAGAGTCTTCAAACCCTTTGGCAATGCAAGCGTTAGCTCTTACAATGCATGTATGGAAAATAGAATAATTCAAGACATGATGAAAATGACTTGCATTGAGATCCTTATAAAGAATTCTCATCCCACTTCAAGAATCTAATAGAAATAATATTATTTTATTCCTTTAAGTGAATCTATAATGTATTATTTTATTAAGTCATTTTATTAAATAAATTAAAAATAAATTAAAAATAAATTTATCCTTTTGATGTTAATTTATTGTAATAACTTTATAAATAATCAATTTAATAACTCCACTTTATTTTATTAAAATAGTCAATTAAGCTATCATTTTTAAATAAAATCTATTTGCATAACTCAATTAATTAAATTAATTAAATCATGATACCTCCAATTTGGGGACACGATGGTCCTCCCTTCCCAAAGATTGATTTCCCTCAAGTAATCTACAACTGTGATTCCAACTCAAATACCACATCACCTAGAGCTAGAATAAAAAACCAACTACACATGTCCACCGAACACCCAAATCCCAAATGATCCTGCAACATGTGTTAATCCATAACCTATGTAGGAAATGGAAATACAAGATACTATCACTCTCTATAAACTAATGAAGCCAACAATCTAACAATAAAATTCTTGGATCCCAGTTCTATAACTCATCCCTATCATGCCAACTCCATGCACTATGCTGATACACCTCAGATCTCATGCCTAGATCCCTTGGATAAATTGGAAGTCCTTCAATATGAACTAACTTATGTTGTACCACTCTAATAACCCCTAGATTCTAATCAAATGAAATATCAAACTCTTTCTTTTGGAAGCAACCAATTGAAAAGGATAAACTAAGAGACTTGACAAACTTGGACTCATCACCTGAGATCAAGAACATATCATACTAGAGTGAACCCAGACTCCTCTTATTCAATCCACCTCTTTGTGTTGTTAAGTAAATAGTCAAATCTTTTGTATGTGGGCTGAGGGTAAATGGATGAGAACTCTCCATAATCCAATCCAATTGAAACTCCACTGACTGTGCTAGTGGGATATCAGATTAGTCATGTGTACTCACCCCTAAACTACCATTATCAAAAGAAGACTCACAACTCACAAAGGGATGAGTTGGTATTGCATCAATATCATCATCGAGATTACCATAATGAATGCCATCTACTACATGTAAAGAATTTGGATCAATACTAAAATCCAACATGAAATACATAAAAGAGACCATTTCCTTCTGATAAAATTGACTAATGTCAACCTCTAAAGCATTGAAGTAGCTCCTAGTTCTCAAATCTCCAATGACACCTAAACCTATAGCCAAGACTAATGTCGTTGTATCATCAACAAATCATCTTACATCAAGAGGTCTCTTGTGGATGTGAAGAATGCCAATCGTAGGTGGATAGAAACATATACCACCATCTATCGAGCTACTGGCATGAAACAAAATAACGCCATGTATCCTATGAATCAAGTCCATGATGGAGTGAAAGGTATCTTTGTTTCCCAAAGAAGATAAGAGTTCATTGTAAACCAATCCTCTAACTCTATAGTGACAAACCCAACTCCCTCTATCCATCCCAACTACTACTGCCCTCAAAGTGTGTCTTGATAGAATGTTGTTAGATAAAGTAGGACAGCCATCAATCAATGAAGAAGGAGGTAAAACCCATGATGATGGTCCTAATATACTACTATCAGCATGTATATCTCTAAACCATAGACTAAAATCAATGGACAACTCGATCATATACCTCTCAAAATCAAATACAATGCATCCATCACCATCTGGATTCAACACAAGAGGCACGACATATATACCCAAAGTGTGAATACTAGGATAACTCATGCTACTATCATCAACAAATGTCCTAGATGCCATAGATGACTAAGACTCTACTCAACATGATGAACAATGGTCTAAACTCAATTTTATGCAGAACTCATCAACATGAATCTCAAATTCTTTAAGGGCTAACTAAGTACTCCTCAAAGAATCATTGGTAACCATAAGATCATGATTAAGCTTATCTACTTCATATTATTTCCATCTCAAAGCATCTAAATAAACCTTAGTGAGCTTGAGGAGGTGATCATAGTTTAAAATAAGGTGTAAATAATTTTTTTTAAATTATTCCGATACCTTCTTTGATCTCCTACATGCTATCATGAGAAGACTCTACTTCAACTCTCTTTTTGTCTTCTCTCAAATTGAACCATCCAAAGGTGATTCTCAATTAGTTTGTGCATTTTATCCTGATGAGATAATGCTACCACAATCCCATCCTCATTCACCTTCAACTAATTCTTCAAATTGTGCAAACTATGGGGTGTTTGATTAAATTATTCGCATGAATAAGCATCTAATTGCCCATAAAGTTCTTTTTTCTATAAAGTCATGTATGCACGTATTCTAATTTAGAATTAGGACATCACTAATTTCATATATAGAAATTTCCTTAATGCCTGTATTAGGTGTCAATACATAAGAGGGCTCCACTTTCTCTTTGATTTCATCATCTTACATAATCAAATCACTTCATGATGGGGTGCCAACCCCTTGAAGATAAGGTGAGGCCTATAAACCAAATGAAATAAACTCGCCTATAGTCAGTTGCTCCTTGAATCTAAACATCTTCTATTTGACCAATCTTCTTCAGAGATCATATGCTACAGTTGAAACATGTTGTTCTCTTCTCTGAATGGGTAGCAAATTAGATTACAACTACTTGCAAACATCATCATTTTCATACAAGATTATGGAAATTATGTTGAACATATCTATCTTCACCTTGTTGGAATGGCATTTCCTGATTACTAATATGAAGCAATCAAACAACTAGAGAATGAGACCATTATAATCAAACATGAGAACACATGAATGCACCTATGACATCAACTCTAAAATTATGATCCTCTTACTGAAAGATGGACTTTAGATGTTACCTATCCCATTAAAGATTTCAATAATTAGTTGCATGACCTCTCTCATTTTTTCATCATCATAAGGAACTTTAGGAGCTACAATCCTCATAAGTTTACTTATACAAGAAACAATTGTAAATCTTATCTCCACATCTTGATGTCTCTTCAACTTTGGCTTGACCAACCATGTACCAATGGAGACAAAGCTTTATCCATAGCTTGAGAAGGTTATTGACTAACTTTGATTAGATGATCTCCAACTTAATCCAAAATGCTAAGAAGAACAACCTTAGCATGAGGTGGGTGTTCTAACTTCTCACCCACAAACATGAGTATCTCTCTTGAAAACCTATTTCAATGGAAATCTTAATTGTGTTCTCCTTAAGATTAGATGTATGTTAGTCATTAACTACTAAAAATTCATCATAGAGACTTCTAGATATTTCACGTGTAGATACATCATGTTTTTCCTTATTTCTGTAATGTAAGCCAATACGATTTGTATACATGTGCTTATCTTTGTTGTTAGATAATAATTTCTTTTAATCCTTTCAATATGTCTTCCTTCCATGGCTGCTCACATGTCATTGGATTTCTTGTCTACTTGTGATAATCTTTATGATTCTCCATATACCAAGGGAAGGAAAGATTATTTCTAATTCCTTATGGAAGTGCAATGTATTCTTGGTAAGTAACCTCTATATCATCTTCATAAACTATGATTGACTAGATAGATCTCAAAAATTAAAATTCAATCAACTGATGTTCCCCAATAGGATGACAAGATCTTGGCTCCACTACCACTTTAAAGACTCCTACTGAATTGGCCTTAAATTTTCTATTTTAGGCACTTAGTAATTTCATCAAACACTTTCCTTATAGACTTGTTCTTGGTTGGTAAGTCCTTTTAGTCTATCTTTCACCCTTAATGATGATGATGAAGTGCTTATAATGTATTTAACTAACAATGCACAATGTCTCTATGTTGAATGAGAGTGTTATGGAATATATACTTTAATTTTTCAATTCAATAACATAGATAATATGCATCTACAACTAATAGACATTTAGTCAAACATTTGACATGCATCATTACTATGCAAAGTACACCCATAGCAAAGAAGCGTTTTTGACAAATATTTCCCATTCAACCTCCTTGATGAATATTATTAAAAGTGAATAGAATCCAATCTTATTAAAATATTTTGTCAAATATGGCTATGACTAATTTATAATGTCAAATGTGATTGAATACGCAAACTAGGCTACCTAATTGACAACTCCACCATATGCAAATTCTATTCTCATAAGAATGCAAAGTTTACAATGTGAATTACCACAATATGAATGTGATATATTAAATACCAATTAGCAACTTGAAAACTATTGTAACTGAAATACAATGATTTTTAATGAGACTACAATGTTGTAACAGAGGTGACTCAAATGCATGGAACTTAGTGCAAACATCTAAAGAGCCTGATTGGTTGAACTTCCTCAAATCATCCTAGCTTGGAGTCTAGGTGGTAGTGCATTAAAGAATTCTATAAACTATCCTCTTCAAATTGATTTTCTCTTTACTCTCAAAATTTTCATAAACATGGTCAAAGAGCATTAAGTTTGTGAAAATCAAATCAACCAGCAATGAATTCCTCTTCCAAATGAGATTTGTAGCAACACATTAGCTATCACAAATCAAACGAAGTTGTAACAATACCTCGGCTGCTACAACTCAAGAATGCAATAATAAATCATCTATTGCACTTCAATCAGCTAGGGCAATAATATATCAAATATTACACCTATCAAAGATATCTAATGAAGCACTTTTAGAAACACTGGATGGATTTCTCAATAATTTCAATCTAGGGTTGATCCTTCACAACTAAAACTTGTACCTTAGAGGCTTCAAACCCTCAGAAAATGCAAGCCTTATCTCTTACCATGAAGGTATGGAAAATATATTAACTCAAGATATGATGAAAATGACTTGCATTGAGCTCCTCATAAAAAATTCCCATCCTAGTTTAAGAAGCTTCTAGAAATAATATTATTTTATTCCTTTAAGTGACTTTATGATTTACTATTTTATTAAGTCCCTTTATTAAATCAATTAAATATAAAGTCATCCTTTTGATATTAATTTATTGGAATTATTTTATAAATAATCAATTTAATAACCCCACTTTATTTTAATTAAAATAATAAATTAAGCTATCCTTTTGAAATAAAATTAATCTAGACAACTCAAAATTATTAAATTAATTAAATCGTGATACCTCCAATTTGGGGACATGACTTTAATCACGTGTAAAAAAAGTTATTTCAGGGGAGGAGTTAAAATTTGAAGAGGATGTTCATTTTATATATGAAAAAATTGTGGCTGAATCATGTAATAAGAACATGTGTCATGGTACTCAATTAAATTCCACTATTCATAGACTTTTTTGGTTAATGGAGGATGAATACTTAGAAAAGTATGAGAATTGTATGACTCTAATGGGTTCAAGTGACCTCCACTCATTTCATATCTCAAAATCAAGCTCTTGGACTGTTCATACGAGACACTTGACATGTTTTTGATTTACATGTGTGGACTCTGTTTGGAATGAGTGTGAGGCATAACAGTGGGTGGATGATTGGATTTACAAACCTCTAATTCCAATCAACACATATCGAGTTCTAACAACATTGTAACTTATATATATGACATCATTAGATGACATTAACTATGCATCTGATCTAGTGCAGCCAGGTAGAATATTTTTCATTGTGTACAATTTATTCTCATTATTTATATATCTTCATATTATCATTAAATTTTTTTTAATGATGTACAGGGCATATTTTTATAGTTATTATAGATGAGGATAATGAAGAAGGCATTGATTACTACTTGTCTCAGTGTGTATAGAAAAATAAAAAATTGACTTCCCCAGTTACAGATGGAGAAAACATTGGCTATCCCATTGGGTTAGTAGTAGTCATCTGAAATTGGTTTCGAAGATATCTTATAAACAAATTAGATTAATGGTTGTTTGAAGAGTTCGAAATGCACAAGAAGATACTTCACTACTCAAATTTTATTATTTCAATAAATATTTAATTACAAAAATATCATGGGAGGTCATTAAATAAGAAACTATGGAAATTTTGGGAGTCAGGTCATGAAGCTATTCTTGATACTATCAAGGTTAGACCACATTTTAGTGGTTCATTGTATTGAGATATAGAGGTATGTTGAATTTTTAGATTTATATGTAAACAATTTTAGTCATTTTTTTTAATAGTATATTTAGTAAATATATAAATATCATTTTGAACTTCTTACTAATAAATTTTTGTAGGTTAGTGGTGCTAGATATGCTTCCACCTTCACGTGGTTGGCATTGCTAGTAAAAAATTCTATATTCTTGAAGCTAAGAGAAGCAAAGTTTTTATGTGTGTTTACTCTAGGGTGTGATTATAGGGATTAAATAGGTACGTGAGGGATCTGATAGTTCATGAAAATAAATTACAATTTTTGTTCTATCCATTTTTGAACTTAGGCTAAAAATTTGTTTTTTTCTTGTATTGTAAAGGGTGTTCTTGAGGATGGAATGGGTGGTGGGTTTGTCAATTAGGCCTAATGGAAGGATAATAACATAGTCTTAAAAATTATCCCAGCCCCACCCTATACATGATGGTAATGTCAATTTTAAGCCAAGAAGCATCGAAACTAGAGTTTTGCAACCATAACTTGAACATTGACACCATTTATTGTCAGTGTTTTCGATCTCCAAAACGGTAGTGAAATACACTTTTGGGTGGATTCAAACATCCTAGAGGTATAATTATATGTAATTTACAAATCTATACATGATCAAAGTGATAGATTCATAGTTGGAGGTCTTGAAGGTATAAATCCCAGTTGGAGCTTGAAAAGTTGCTTGTTCACTAACAAAAACTTGCATTTTTAGACCCATCACTACAACTTGTATAAAGGATTGATATAAAATCTTCCACCTAAGTGATATAGGATGTTTTTAGAGGGATTAAGGAGGTATTTGAGGGATCTAATGGTTCATTTAAATGACTTACAATTTTATTTTTATGATTGTTTGAACTTAGGTTAAAATTTTGCTTTTTTTTTGTATTGGGAAGGGTGCTCTTGAGGTTGGAATGGGGGGTGGTTTTATTGCTCGGGCCTAACAAGAATCCAATAACCTAGTATTAGACATTATCCTCCTCCTTGGATATGTCAGAGGTGTCATTTCTCACCCAAGAAGCAACGCAACTAGAGTTCTACAACCACAACTTAAACATTGACAACATTTGTTGTCAGTGTTTATGCTCTCTAGAACGGTAGTGGAAATGCACTTCCAGGTGGATTAAAACATTATGGTGGCATAATAACGTGTAATTTTCCTATTTGGATGGAACATTGTAGAGAAAATATTTTTCTTTCTTTAGTTTGAAATGTATGTGTGTGAGCATCGATACACACACAAACATCAAAGTGCATGAAAATGTATACACTTAAACATGGTTATTATGCATTTATTGCCACTAAATTGCATGATTTTATAAATAAAATATAATTGTTAATAATTGGTCCCAATTAGGAATTATTTTCAATTTTTAATCTTTTGATGGTCTCTACCCATTTTCTAATTCCATTTCAAGCATCATATTCTCTTCCCTTTCATTTTATGTTGTCCTAAACTCCTTGACTATAGCATATGAACAATACCAAGGATTTTTTTAGAGCATCTTGATAGCCCTAGAAGTTTTGTGTGGCACTTTATGGCTAAAGTGTACTCCTTTTATTTGTCCTTCCTTTCTTTCCTTGTGACCATTTAATCTCGCTTTGTGTGTCAATATGGTGCATACTTGAATTTATTTTTTCTATATATAGAAGCATTATATTCAACTTTAGACATACAATTACCATTTGTCATTCTTTTGAATCAATTGAGAACATGAAAAATTTCTAGTGGAATAAAATATTCATTGAATTAAGCAAGTTTATCTGTATGTAGATCAAAAGACACCGGTTTACAAGTTATTAGAGATTCTAATATCATTAGTGTTTGTTGTTTTTCTTTTTCTTTTTATCTTTTTACTTGTTATTTAAGATGTACAACAATATTGACATTATTATTAATTAAATATCTAGTTCTTGTTTTTCCTAATAATATTTCTAAATGTTAGATTAAGTTGCATAAGATTAAACAAAATATCTTTTTAAAAATGGAAGTGAATTACAATTTATGAATAAAATATCTAAATATATTGAGAGGTTATTTAAATCTATGTTTAAAATAAGAATGGAAGTGAATTAAAAAGTAATAAAAAAGATTATAGTAAAATGTAAATATATTGAGAGGTGTTCTAAATCTAATTTTAAAATTGAATGAAAGTAATTGGGATGGTAAACAATAGTTTATTAAAAAATAGTTTGAGTAATGAAAATTTTGAAAAGCAAAAATAATAATTTTAATTTTATAAAAATATAAATATTATATATATATATATATATATATATATATATATATATATATATATGATTTTATTTCAAATTTTATTAATGATCGAGTATTTGTTTTAAGCGATCCAAATTCAAATTCACTTAGTGATTAAGGTACTTACAATAAAAATATCTATAATTAATAATAATTAAGGTAATCATAATTAGAAATTTATAATTCTAGAATTAGTGGATTAATATAAAAACTGAACCCTGCTTATATTCTATAATTACTTAAATACATCATTATCAACATCTTTTTATTATTAAAAAATGGTGTTGGGGATGTTCAATTTCCTCTGCACATTCCAATTTAAAGGGAGATGAGGAAAATGCTTTTACTATGTCACTATCACTTAAAATCAGAAAACAAATTGAATTGCAAACTATATTTTTGGAATGTTATATACCTTGGAATATGGATTCGGCATCAAAGCTCGGAGCTGAGCGTAGAGTGCATTTAACTTCTTTCGTCTTTGTCGTTCATTAGCATTGTGAGACAGCTTCCTGATGCACGGATCCATAAAAGAATTCAGAACTAATTTCTCCTCAGTAGGGGTCTGCTCTGAGTGTACCGGTAGAGCCTAAGCATGATCATTCTTAAATATCCCAAATCCATTGGTGAAGTCCATATCCAAGAGATCATCCAATCCAGGATACCCATCAAGCTGTCCTTTAAGGTAACCTGTAATAACCTTGTGTTCCTCCTGGAGCATAAACGAAGGATCCAAATTATACACATTTGCAGCAGTATCAAGTGCATTATGGGAGGATGAATGCCAAAAGGAAGGGAAAGGTCACATGATTACTGTGATAATTCCCAAAGTAGACAAGAAAAAGTAAACGAAGAAGATATGCACCACGACGTCTCTGAAGTCTTAATTGTCTCTCCTGAAATGGAGGGTCAACCTCTACTGACTGACGCAGACGTATCTTATTCTCTGTAAGCCCCGTTCACACTCTTCTTTCTTCCACGTGGGATCCCAGTCATGAGAGATATTGCAAACGTCCACAGTCCACGTCAATGTTTTCAGGATGTTAGAATGATTTAGAGGTTGTCCATGTGTAGTGGGAGGAGGAAAACACGTGCTCACTGGACTTCTTTCACAAGCTGTGCGTGGGTTGCCCAAATCAGCACATGTTTGTTTTTAATGTGAATGACAATGGCCGTTCACCATATATCCATCCCCACAGGATTTTGTTTGGGAATCTTAGAATGATAACCATAACGTCCACATTGAATAACATCATAGAATCTTTTTATAAAATCTATTGAACTAAAATGTAAATTCCAACCCAACGATGCTATTCACAATAATTTTGGGGGTAAAATAGTCATTAATTATGGATTCAGTGGCACAAGATGGATACATTCATTTAGGTTCTTTCAAGGTTAAAACAAAGCTCACCATTGAAAACAAAACATCTGAAAACCTAGAAAATACCCATAAATTCGTCTAAATACAATCTCAAATGAAAACCCTTAACTAAATCCCATCATTAATTTATTAGCATGAGGGAAATAGATTACCCATATCATTAATTCATATTATATCTTAATATTTATTCAATCACCCAAACCTACAGCTTGATAAAAACCTTAATCTATGCCATGGAGGGCGTGTCTCCATTCAGGTGTTAATGTGTTATGGAGTCTAGTTCGAAAGAGCTTTCCTTTGACTATCTTCATTGTTAATGTGGGAGATAAGTTACTTAATGCGGTATGGGGTCTAGTTATAAAGAGCTTTCCTTTGACTATCTTCATTGTTAATGTGGGAGATAAGTTATCATATACTCAAGAATACAGACTTCAAGACTCATGACCCCCATTCTGCTCGAAGGGGGGTTGATTGGCCTCACTCAAGATACAAGGCTGAATCTTATGGATTCATATTGCCTTCACATAATCTTATAGACATCCATGTCATGAAGACTTGATCTAGTCATCAGTTTCCACTTAACGCATTTTTGTACAATCACGACATTTAGGGTTTGTTTCAGTTTTCACTTACTCCCCGTCAATCTAGACACTACGTGTTGAAGTCACATTGCATCACAACTAATAATGGGTTTGAATTGGCTATCTAATTCTACATGGCCATATTCTGCGACTTCATTGGGTTTGTGTTTGGCTTGTTGGAAATTTGAGTTACAAAATTCCTACCTTTATGCTTACTGACACTTGGAAATTTCTTGCATCTTTACTCAATGTGATGCATCTTGGTTTTGTAACTTCGCACTTGCTCGAAGGCTAAAATTGAAACCAAACATTGTGAATATACAAGACACTCTCATCTCTCCACGTCTGATAATTTTCTAACTTTGCGGTTGGGGAAATATTAGTTGCTTATTAAAAAATATTGGATGTTTTTAGGCCAATCAGTTTCAAAATGGCGGTGAATCAGTTTGAAGGATATTTAATTGTGTAAGTGAATCAATTGATGGAATAGGATAAATCAATGTTTTTCCATAAAATACTTCCTTGAACATTAATATAATTGTATATTTTGATTCTTCTCAAAAAGTTATGTAATTTCAAAAAAATAATAGTGTAATTTGATTCTCTATGTAAAAATTACAGCCTTAAAACGTTGGAGAGTTGAGATTTGTACACACATATGGCCAAATGCATATTGGTATCAACTATCATCATATAATGCTATTAGATGACATCATTATTTAGACGGTTATCTTTATGTATAATCTCAACTCTCTAGCTTCCCAAAGTCATAAGTTTTGCATATGAACTTAGAGTAGGATGATTGTTTTTTATTACATAAATTTTTAAGAGAAATCTAAATATACAGTTATATTTAGGTTTACAAAAGTTTTTAATGTCATTTTTTCCTTTATCCCGCATGTTATATGTTTTGGCTTTTTAATGCACATAGTGATTCCGTAAATTGTATCGATGATCTAGAAACACACCCAAATAACTTGGAAGTAGGGAGTTTCTTGAAATTGATTATTGTATGATGTGATTGATTCTACAAAATATTGGAGTATTAATGATTCCCACTACACCATATTCACCATGTCAAAATGATAAACCAAAAAAACCACACAAATATTATAAATCATTGACAGCAAAAAGTTGACACCCAAAAGTAAAATGTTTATCCCTGACAACAAAACCCATATGCTTGACAACAAATTACTAACACTTGACAGTAAAATTTATATGCTTGATAGTGAAATGCTATCCTTTGATAGTAGATGTAAACACTTGACAATAGATACAAGATGGTGAATACCCCTAGATTAAATTTCTTGGTAGAGATGACATACATTTATAAGAGGCAGATTATTTTTAAAATTAGATGAATTAACCTATAGATTTAAATTCTACCTTAAAATTTAGGTGATCTCATATTGTTGACTATCTCATAAAATTATCAAATATCTTCTAAAAATAGAATAATTGTGAATTAAAAAACATTCACCAATAAAACAACCTTGCTTTATAACTCCATAACCACATGTTAAATCAAAATTTTCAAACTATGAAAGTGAAAAACAACATAACTCACCAGGTGTCAATTTTTCATCCTTCTAACTTTACGAGTCGCAAACAAAATTGCCAAGTTAAAGACTATAGAATTGTAAGCCAACTTGAAAAAGACAAGTGCCATGACTTCAAAAAGGCTTCTAAGGGGAGGTAAGTTTCAATTGATGGCCCAAGGAATTTAAATAAGATAAAAATTGCCAAGTTTTAAAAATGAAAGTATAGGAATAGAAAAGGGACAAGTCTTATGTTTAAAACAACATAACCATTTTTGTCGCCCAAACAAATTCCATCATAGGTAGTCAGGAAAGGGAAATGTACGTGTTAACATAGGTAGTTTAAGAAAATCATTAAATGTTCTTTTGTTCTCTATAGATAAAAGGAGGTCACTATTTAAAGTTTATGCTAAGTAAAATTATACAGCATCTTAAATCTCAATGGTCTATTTTGGCAAATATTAACCACTGAGGAGATTCCTCTATTTTACCATAGTCTAAATCAAATTAAGTTGTGGATGACTCATATAAAATTATTTTTGATATGATGACCATTTTTTGGGGAAAGGAAACTGCTAAATCCATATATAGAACACAAGTTTGACCATCACAATATTTATTAGATAATCAACTAATATGTATAAACTTCCTTTCATATAAATCACGAATTTGTATTTCAAAAAACTACGATTTATTTATATGTATGGTCAAAACTATCAATATATTTTAATCAATGAATTGGTCTTTTACTCACGAACAAGAAGTTATTGAAATGTGGTAATCATTTAATTTATGTTAATTAAAATTAAATAGAGATAATCTTTTTTAAGGTATATATTATTTTCGTAGAGCAATGGTTTGTGCATATTTCTTATATGTATTGAAAGATGCTGAAAGAGTTTAAATAATATGACTACAACATTCTAATATCCAACACTTAATTAGCACTATAACTTATGATTCTTTTCTCTACTAAATATAAATATATCGTAATTTATCATCCTTTCTTAATGTTATAAAAACATAAGTAAAATTAATAGTATGTATGTTATAATACTAGATTTTCATGCTTAATAGTTGAGATTATATTGTATAAATAAATACCTAATTCAGATATGACTTGTTGCCATGTTCCACTTGGTCACCCTCACAATGAGTGTATAATATTCATAAAGGAGTATTGAGGAATCCTTTGAATGTTTTGCTGCTTATTTAATATATAACTCACTATTTTTTAACGCAAAAAATTGTTCTCCCTAATAATAAGACATCCCTTCATTTTAGTTTAAATTTGACTTATTAAACAAGTGAGCAAGAGAAATTATAATAGTTTAAAACATTAATTCAACTCTAATAGCTACAAGATGGATTACAACCGAACCAATCAAATCATATTGAATTCAACAAAGGTAAAATCATAATAGCATAAAACCAATGCCTACATATATATATATATATATATATATATATATATATATATATATATATATATATATATATATAAAGATGTAAAATGTCATTGCAAGTACAGGGTCCCGAAAACCTACAACGCCTTGAAATCAAAGCACTACCACAACATGTAGCACATGAAAAATAAGAAATAGGTTATGCATAATGGAGACATTTAACACCATGAGAGAAAAAAATATATTCAATGATAGTAGTCTAGGACTTACCCACATGTCCCACACTCTGGTGCAGGCATCAATGTTACATAACTAAGAATCTCATTTAACCCAATAGAAAAACCAAATGTAGAGCACTATTATTATTATCATTCAACACACACAAATAAATCTCAAATGATGGAAACTAAAGACAATAACGAAGGATTATATTGCCAAAAATGAAAATCAGATCCACAAATTTAAACTAAATTTCATCTTTCAACGAGGTGATTAAATAAAATCTCATATGCAATGAAAGATCATGGTTAAAATCATAAGGAAAGATCATGGTTAAAATTCACATCTCGTATGTAATGAAAACATCCCTAAGGAAAATACTATTGTAGAAAAGTTGTGGTTTCAATCATGGGCTTAGTCATGCATTTATATAGTTATCTAGGTCAGATTTAGGCTTATTCCAATGAGGCACGAGCCTTGACTAATCCTATAGCACTAAAAATTTTACACTCGACTATGCTGACATCACATTACATAAGGCACGAGCCTTATGTTCTCACGCAATGCACAATGGAGAAGGAACCGGGGTTTGTGTTGGGGTAGTTCTGCCATGGCATAACTCTATCCTTCAAGGACCTTCATTAGTGTAGCAGTGGTTGTGAATTAATGGGTGGAAGCTTTTTTTAACCTTATCTTACTAGCATTTAGGTGCTTCATGGGTGACTGAGTATCTAGTTGAGGGACTTACATGTATTTTTTTGCTTAGGCAAGGGTATCATTGCAAGGTACAATGTCTTGTCCATACTTCCTCTACATGCTTAGATAGTTGCTATAATTTGAATCTTATGGCCTTGTTATTTTCCTCTTCCTTCAACATGATCTTCTTCCAAATCGAGGCTCTAACATCATTGATGATGTTTTTATTTTCTACCTCAAAATCCATTTGGAGGAGGGCCTTAGCCAACTATACTAGATTCATTGTGTAGGGGTTTACCATAAGTGAGTCATTCCCTTCATCTTATTGGTCTATGTTGTGGATCACCTTTTGTGTTACCTTGAATTGAGGCTCATCCATGTAACTATCAAAGGCAAAAGATAGTTGATGGCATGTCAGTGTCATGGTAGATCTGGGGGGCTTATGCTCCATCATGTATAGTCTTCATCTATGAACCCCATATGTGCCTTTTCTCATAGGCTTGGTTGAACTTCTTCCTCTTGGATGACTAGCACCATCTGCTTTGGCTCTTATTAATTAGATCTAGCACCTTCTTCGGTACTTTCCTCTCATGATTCTCATTCTTCTGGTAAGCATTATTCTTGGGACTTATCCCCTTTTTCCGCTTCTTCCATCTCTTTGGAACTAGTTTTGCCCTCTTGAGTTCATTGGATTTCAACTATATTCTCTATTTTATTCTACAAAGCACCAGTATCACTTTCCTTGGATCTAGACACCCCTTCACCACTTGGACATGCCTATGTTACAAATTCTTCTACTATGTTGGTGGGGGTACTAGGCACCTCTGCTACTTTGTTCTTTATGAGTTGCATACTTTTGGTAACCCTCTTCTCTTCTCTCTTTCCTAACCTTCTCCTTCTGCACCTTCTTTATCTTTATCTTACTCTTCTTCATGACCATGGTGGTTCTTTCCTCCTTAGATCTTATCTCCTCAACCTCAACTTTGTTGATCTCTGCTTGGGTCATGCCCTTGGACTTTATAGCCTACCTTCTTTGATGAAACTCTAGTGTCACTTATATGTTTTCCTTACTGAGGCCTATTTTTATCTAGTGATACCTCTTCTCATTCTCATATTGTAGAGGTTTCATCATGGGTTCTAAGGTTGGGGTGATTGAGGGTCCTACTTCCCAAAGCATGATTGTAGTATTGCCTTGAAGATTTTCAAAAAAACTACCTAGATTGGGATTCTTCTCTATCACTTCTTATTGGATGATATAAACCCTCATCCCTCCTTCTTCTTGTGCCCACTGCACATATACTTCCTCTTACACCTATTTCAACTATATTTCAACCAAGGTTATTGTGGGCATCTCTATTGGCTCCTTTGACTTATTTTTCTTCTCCCTCATCTTGGGCGAGGCAATTCCTAATGGGAAGAACACAAACTTCTTCCTTGTTGCAGAGGAGGTAGCTTCATCTTGGGAGGCAATCTTCAAATGAAGTTGTTCCTATATTTCCTTCAAGGTCTCTTGCCACTTCTTTTTATGGGATTTGCTTAGTGCTACTGGTGCCTATATCAAAGAATATCATTCTACATCAACCTAAATGGGGAGGTCATCATCTCTTTCTATGATTGCACCCTTCTTCCTTGGATTCATCTCATTCAAGAGCCTATGGATTGCCCAAGGATGACTTCTCTTTTGAGGAGAAATATACCCATGACATCCAAATTATACTCCTCATCCTCAGCTGCTTTACCCCCTAGGTGTTCATATTGATGCCTCAATTTGCATATATATGCATCCATGGTATTCACCAGGATGTCTACCTATTACATGTGGGGGATTTTAAGTAACACCTTCCTCAAGTACTTGGTAGAAAATGTATAAGGTGGGTTTAGCCAATTTGAGTGATTCCCATCTATGAGTGCCAACTAAATGATGTATAAGTGCTTCATCATGACAAAATTTATCATTCCAAATAGACTCTACGAGAGTTTCTCCAGGTTGAACCATTCTTATCTAAAATCTTTAATGTACTAGGTGCACCATCCTATTACATGTGCTTTATACTTTAGGGTGAAAGTAGGGGGGCAAGTGAAACTATGATACTTGAACACCAAGGAGTCATTATGAATTGGAAAGAATAACAATTTATCTTCATCACCATCAGACATGTTAATCTCCTCCATCATAATCATGATCAACATAGAATCCTAATAGAAGGTCTCCTTTGTCATGTGGCATTTGAGCACAGTCTTGATCATGTCCTCTATGATGAACTTGGTGATGCTAAACTTCATCCCCTATGCCATTTTATATGAAATGTATAGGTATGTTTCTTTCACATCCACCCACCATACACTAGGGCAAAATTTAGAACTCATGAGGTGTGTCATTGCCTTTGTCCTAGGATCATTGATTTCCTTGATTAGGAATGTGAAGCATCTTTCGTAGTAGTAACCTAGGATCTTCTCAATCCTTTCATATTCAAGATTATCTACCATCATCTAGCGGATGTCTGTTATAGAGATTAGGGGTCCATTAATTTAGCTAATTAGGTTTGTCAAAATCCTCATGTTCCTCCTTGTAAAGTAAAACTTGTCCCCATAAATGCATGAGAGGATAAATTGCACAAGTTTCTTTGGTTTTCTAAAACATAACAAATCATAGAGTTACATCATGCTGATGATCATCAACTTGTCTCAAATAAATACATCAAATAGTGTTGTACCTTCTATAGTCTTTTCATTTATGTCTACCATCCAATCTTATTATAGGTCATTCACATCACTAGAGGTTATATGGTTGTACTCCTTTAGGTGATAATTTTTCATGAATGATGTCCAATTTTCTCCAATCAAATCATCATTGAGGAATTGCATGTCCTAATATAACATCTTATTAATCACTTTTAGGTTAATTTGGATGATGCTCTCTCCTTCTACAAGTGGTGCTACTATTTTTGTAGTGGTGGCTTCTACTATTAACTGCTCTCTCTTGAAATCTTTTTGTACCTACTGTGAGCTCGAGCTCATCTACTTTTTACCCATTCTTAATTTACTAGAGTTAAGGCTCAATTTTTTGATCTTATCGAAGCCTTGAATCTTCGTTGACTTTTCACATAGTCATGGTTTATGTGATTATATTTTTGGATGTCAAGATTTATGTGTCATTCATGGTAGCCTTGGTGTCACCTTAGTTTACAACTACCTGGTTCTTGCCCCAATTATTCCCCTTTCTTTCCTCTACCACTCTCATAGGGAACGTAATTTGTTCCTCTACACAATCATCCACTTTTGGAATCGAAGGTGTTAGTGTAGGCTTTTTCCCACCTAGTAGTTTTACCTACACATCTCTTACGCTTACTTAGGTTAGTTAATTAAGTCATTAGTGGTCATTTATCTTTAAGTGGGTTCTAATTGTGAGTTATGATTTTAACTTTTTGGTGACCTAATATCGCCCTATATGTACTTTATATTTTTATAAAGTAGCTAATGAAAACATTTCCTTTATGGAATTTTCTTATTTTCAGAGCTCTCATTCTACCTATATAGGAATTTGACATTCATTTCATGGTTTCTATTTAGAGATCTTGGTGAAATATATCATGGTACTATAGATTTCTTGATAGCCTCATGTGTTTGTCTCCTTTGGTAATATCCTCTTGCATTCACCTTGTTATTTTTTCATACTGTATGGCTGCCATTTTTGACCTTAAAGGTGTTTTTTAAAAACTACCTCAAAACTCATGTCAGAAGGCCTTTAATTAAAATTCCATTTACATATATTTTATGGGTTTTTTGAGATTTAAAATTGGTTGTTCTTAGTGTTTTGAGAAAATTCACGTATTTTCCAAAAAATCAAATTTATGTTATCTAGTCATCATTCGTACAGTCGAAGTAATCCAACCTGTAAACCCTAATTTACTATCCATAGACCAAATCATGTTTTTAAAGTGCTTGTAATTAATCACTAACCAAATCAAGTTTATGAAGTGCTTCTATTTGCTCATCAACTAAATCATGTTTCTCAAGTGCTTCTACTTGTTGGTCGACAAAATTTGGAATTTGAAGAGCTTCTACTTACTTGTCGACCAAATCAAGTTTCTCAAGTGCTTCTAATTATAAGTAATAAAGATTATCTAGGGTGACAAATTATAAGTAATTGGGTTTCTCAACCCCAATTACTTTATCACTAGACCCATTCAAGTTTTCCATGGTCAATTACTCATTAGTTGTTTTGTCAGTTGCAATTGTTTGAAACTCTAAAGTTGTGTAATTTGAAGAACTTGAAATACACTAAGAAGACCCATTCAGGTTTTTGAAGGTCAAGTACTTATTACTCATTATTTTCTTTATAATTAATAAGTCATGCAGGTTCAAGAATGTGAAATAAACTACAAAAAAGTAATCAATTTTTCCAAGGACAACTACTTATAAATTTTTATAAGTTGAAGTAGTTCAAGAACCCAAATTTGAAGTTGTTCGAAACCCTGAGCAAGTAATTACGTGATGTTCCAGAAGCCATCACATTTTAGGTGAAACGTAATGAAGAAATAGACTTAAGTTGTTTCCTTTTTGGATTTTTGGTGAAAAAAACATAGTGTGGAAAAAAAATCTATTTTTAGAAAGGGTCCAAGAATATGTTAAAGTATGAACTTGGACAAGCCATAACTTTTGATCAGTAACTACTTTTTGAGTGCCATTTTATTCATAAGTGCTTGTTTTTTATGCTCTTCACATTGGACCTATCATTGGGCCTTCAAAAGCTATAAATGTTTTTCACATTTTTTTTACACTCTTGAATGTATTATCGATTGTATTTGATATTTCTCTTATTCTTTGTACTTACACGCCTACCTCTCAAGATGCATTTTTGGTTGAATTTTATGTCTATATGATCATACTTATATTTAACAAATTCAGCAGGGTCATTGCTTGATAGTTATATTGGGGTACTTGTGTGTTTGTTGTGCATTTAGTCTTTCTTTTTTTGCATCGCTTATTTAGTTACTGTAGTAATACTTACTTTTGCACTATGGATTCATTCTCAATATGTCCACTCACACTTCTAAAAAGGCTCTCGAGAGATGGTCTATTGAAATCAGTATTGGAACCTTCAATAATGTTCTAAGTGTGCCCTCACTCTCAACTAATCTCTTGTTAATCTACCAGATCACTCACCTTGGTCTGGGCATGAGAGTTGAATTTACTCCAAATTTAATGTACATCAAGGAGTTGCATAGTGATACTATTTTTTATTGTGGGAATTTTTGATCATCAGACTTAGATATATAGCTTCTTCCACTTTTCTCCTAACTCTCCTTCAGATTCTTCAGATTCTTCTTCAGACTCACTTATACCTATTAACACTTATGTACTTGAGCTTCTTTCTAATATTGACAACTCTTCTATAGTTATCTACAATTTTGAAGTGGATACACCTCCACCATCTCCTTGTAACCTTCTAGATATTCAAGAGTTAATTATTGATCTACCTACCTCTGGTCTACTTCTAACATTATACGGTAATTGTCTAATGATCTAGAACACATCAAAAAATGGGTAGTCTATTCCATAGTTATAGAGAATTCTATATACCTTCTTCACCTCTATTTCTATTGCACCATCTTCGTATAGATTAGTTGGCTCACCTACCTCATAATATGAGTATCATTACTTTCATAACAATTACACCTTGGTTTAAGATCCATCATGAACTTGGTGGATAAACTCAATGTTCCAAGGTGATCCACTCTTCAGTGCCTCTACTTATGATTCATAGTCACTTCCAACCATTCCTTTGGAGGACACTTGGTGGCTACAGTCAATTGTAGATCTTAGTGGAGTTTTTTAGCTCCCTTATTTTATTTTCTCTCTTTTGGGAAGGAATTTTGTTCCAATAATTTTTATCCTTTACCCCACTTTATGGGAGTTGAAATGTACTTCTATAATTTATCAAGGCTCATTGTCAGGACCCAATTCTACTACCCACCTAACCTACGCTTTAGCAGGGTGTTAGTGTAGGATTTTTCCCACATAGATGTTTTACCTACACATCTTTTCAGCTTAGTTAGGTTAGTTAAGTAAGTCATGAGGGGTCATTTACCTTTAAGTGGGTTCTAATTGTGAGCTTGGGTTTTACCTTTATGGTTACCTAATCTCACGCTATATGTACTTTCTTCTTTTCTAAAGTGGCTAAGGCAAACATTTCCTTTGAGGAAATTTCTTGTTTTCAGAGCTCTCATTCTACCTCTATATAAATTTGACATTCATCGCATGGACACTCTTAAGAAATCTTGGAAAAATTTATCAAAAGGGTAGTTAGGGTCTTGTTATAGTAAGGTTTCTCTGGTTTGGCTCTCTAGTTCATTATATTTGCTATGGTTGTTTATTTTAAAATTTTAATTAGCATAAGGTTTGTAACTAGACATAGTCATTTTCTTCTTTATTTATACCTCTACTTCTCATTTAATACCTTAATTTTAGTTCATTAATGGTGAGGTAGTGCCTAAAATCCTTGAGATTTCCTACACCCCATAAATTCCATACAAATATTCTATTATTTGTGTATTCAATGCAGATCTTTGTGCTTCCACCACCACCACATTAACTTTTCTTAACAATTTTTTGATGAAGTGACATGTTGTTCAAAAGGTCACTTCCCTCCTTACTTTATGTAGATGTCATCTTATCTTGATGACATTCTCATGTGCTTTGTTCACTTGGCAAGACATTCACCTTCAATATGGTAACCTAAGTGCAACACCTCACATTCGTGTCATTCAACCTCCTCCATCCCATTTCATTTTGTAGTTGTACTTCCATTTCAATCATGCTTGTCTACCTTGGTCAATTTCACTATGCTTTCATCTTATTGCCTTAGCCCTTCCTACCCCACACAAATCCTTATACAAGCCCACCAATGTGATATTCTTATCTAATATCTTACGCATGATCATGTTTATGCATCTTCATTCTCTCTTGTGTAAGCCTTCTCAGTTCACCTTTTCTCTAAGCCTATTGAGTTCTATGTGCCTAGAGACTTAGGTGTCTAACATAGGTGCTTAAGAAATAGGCACACTCGATTCATCAGATTGGAATTATGCTTAGAAGTGTCAAACTAACCCTTTTGTGGGTCTAAAGATACCTTACTTCTTGAACATTGTACATAAAGATCTGGTGTGCCTTGTATCACACTAGTAAACTCCATGCACCCATAACTTATCTGTCTATCCTAAGTAACTTGGAGAGCATCCATGCTTAACTCACTACCATAGCTAAAAAGGAATTTGTTTGGCTTACACTAATCTTTATTTTGGTCTCTCAGTACAACCAACTTATGACCAACAAGTTGGTTTCTAATGGCACTAGTGCTACCCTATTGTCAAATAGCTTCAATTAGTTGCTGATAAAATACCCAAGAAATATTTTACCCAATAACATGTACAACTTGCATGCACTAGTGTCTAATATGTTTTGGATGATATATGGGCCCATAGACCTTGTCTATAGCTTGTTTGGGAGCCTAATATACTTGGAGTCATAGAGAAAAATGAATGCACTTTCTATTATCACCTTGTGCTTTATATGTTTGTCATGTCAGAGCTTCTAGTGTGCCTTTTCAATCTAGTGGATGTACTTTGCTTCCACGTGTCTCATATAAATGCTCTAAGTCCTCTAGCCTTGCGTTTAGTGACTCTTGGTCATCTAACTGACCAATGTGCATTAGAGGAATCACCTTAGTGCCAAACACTAATTCTAATCGTGTAACATTATTCAAGTGCTTGTAGTTTGTGTGATATGCCCAAAACACTATTGACACTTGATTACCCCAATCCTTACAACCAATGTCACATATACTTTTGATGCATGTCCCTAGGATCTTGTTGAATCCCTTAATTGTATCATTTGCTTGGGGATGGTAGGCCATTATATTTTGGTAAACCATATTATATTTTATTAGGAAGATATATATAGTTTCATTTATGAAGTGTGTGCTCATGTCTCTAGTCAAGCTGAGTGGGCACCCATACCGGCTTAGAATGTTCTCCCATATGAACCTTGTGACTATTATGACTGTGTAATGTTTGGTTAGCATAGCCTTAGCCTACTTGGTTAAATAGTCTGTATTTGCTAGTATGTATCTTTTACTTATACACCTTGCTATAGGGTAAGTGCACAATATTGGGGGATAAAAAGAGGTCTACACATGGACTTGATTTTTTGAAATTTTAGATATCTACACTCAAAGTTTGAAGATGGTGTAAAAGCATGAAATGTAGCATTTCAAGTCTAGTTTCAAGAACACTAATATTATTTTAATAATGGTTTAGAATAACATCAAACATATAAAATTTGAATATGAACTCCATTTTTTTAGAAAACATAGTAGATAAATGGCCATGATGCACACCATATTTTGAGAAGTGTTTAATATTATTTGAAACACTTTGGTGAAAATTTAGATAAAATATTATATCATCTCATCAATAGTTTTTTGTATAATTAAGTGCACTACATCACCATATAATTTGTTTTTCACTTGATCAATGAAACACAAATTACATGAACATGTATAGGCACATATGTTTGCATCATGTAGTGGCCTAAAAAGGGCATGGATAGAAATAAATATAGTTTGAAACCTTAAAATAGTCCAAAAAATATAACAATTATATTTTTGGAAAGATGAGAGTGTGCTCATCATGAGGGTATCAAGTTTTTGAATTTTCACACTGAAATTCATAGTGTGTTTGGTAATTGAAGTTTAAATTTGGTTTTTATTTTCATATCTTTCAAAACTCAATTGCACATTGACAATAAAAGACTTTAATTTAAGAATCCAAGCCATTCCCAAGCCAAAAGGCATGGTAATTGAATTCAAATTCCAATACCATGATCATGTTAATAACGTGATCACATTAATAATGTGATCACATTATTAACTATGTTACTAACATGATTGCATTACATATTCTCAACATCCTAAAACCTAAATACGAGCCATTACACCTAGTAGTCTTAGGATCAAATATTGGTTTAAAATTAAGAGTGTTGTCTAATGTAACCTATGCTATCAAATCCCTCATTTAAATTATATTGAAGGAATTCCCTACACAGGGACTATTTACTCTTAATTATAAATATTATACTAAATAAAATACTTGATTGGTTAAATATGATATGCAATTTGGGAAAAATATTCACAATAGAAAAATTAGATTGACACAATTCATTACATGGGGTGAACAATGCCTCGATTGATATTCTAGGTGGAAGTAGTTAATTACATAGGACTTATTTATCCTCAATTTTTTATAGTATTGAAAAAAATATCAATTGATTTAACATGATGTAATTAAAGCCCCAAATGACATTATATGAATGTAATTCCTTGCTTTAGGATTGAGTGTCCCTAATTGCATATCATATTGAACATAAATACTCAATTGGTTCAATATGGTGTGTAATCGAGGATAATAGAACCCAACTAGAACATTATATAGACAAAATGAATTTCATGCGGCTCAGTTGGCCCCAATTATGTTTATAAGATAAAACCAAATGCATCATTAGCTGGATATAGTTTACAATTGGGGCCAACAAATTTGTAATTGACATTAGATGTATTTAGTTACTTGCATGATCCTTGGTTTGTCATAATTAAATATTCAATTGAACTATATACTTGGATGATTCAATATGTTATGTATTTGGGACCAACCGAGCCCCCTGTTGATAATACAAGGATGCAATTTCTTACACAAGGCTTGTTTCGACTAAATTTTATAGATCATATTGAACTCAATATTCCTTTAGTTGAATTTAATACACAATCAGAATCCTGACTATTATTAAATATGGATTTTTAATCCCTCACATAGGGTTTTATTGGTCATGATTTCATATCATATTCATGATAACACTCAATTATTTGAATAAGGTGTGCAATTAGGGCCCTAATTAAACTTATGTTGACACAATTCCTTGGGCAAGCCTCAATTGGCCCCAATTATGTATCATATGGAATTAAATACTCGATTGCTTCGATATGTTATGCAATTAAAGCTAAGTAAGCTCCAATTTCCATTACATATGAATTTAATTCCTTTCACATGGTTCCTTTGGATTGAAGTGCATATCAAATGGAGAAAATAGTTATTTTTTTTAATTTGGTGAACACTTAGATCCCCAATTGATATCATATGAATGAATTTCCTTACATTGAGGCTCAGTAGGCCCTTGGGATCAATTTAGCCCCAAATAACATCATTTATATAGATATTAATAAATAGGTTCACAAGAATGAACTTGGTTAAAAATACATCAGTCATTACAATAATTAACTTTGTAGGCTCAATCTATGATGATGTGGGGTATAATTGATCCTGAATTCATATTTTTTACTCACAGATCTACATTCAAGGAGCTCAAATTTTCCAAAATCACCATCATGATTGTACCTTATATACCCTAAGACCTATACCTTAATATGTAATCCTTGAAGTTCCTAATCCTTAAACTTTATTTACTATAAATATAAACTCTTTATACCTTAAAATAATCATTTTAGCCCAAATTAACATCATTTAGACTAAGAATTAAGTTCATATATCTTAGTTTTGCCTAAATAACATGACTAATTATTCTATAGTTGCAAATAGGTCCAAGTGATTTCTTCAATTATCTTTGTAATTGACCCTATGTACTCTAAACCATGGATATACATTAAAATATAAAAGCAATAAACCATAAAAACTAAATATTATACCCTAAATTGTAAACCATTAACTTTCTAAGTATTTACCAAATTCAATTTAGACCATATTAACATCCTTTATAGTAAGAATATAGTTTGAACGCATGGCATACATAGTGACTAGAAATTAATATATAAGTCCTTAAACCTAAACCCTTTACCCTAATCCCTAATGATACCTAAAACATTTAAATTGTAATTCCTATGCCCTAATGCCCACTACATGCCAAAAACATACATTCCCTATGATATAACTAAGTTTATTATGAGATTTCATAATTTATGCACTTTTTAAACATGTGGATAAGGCTTTTGGAGTACTAATCTAGCTGTGAATTTGTTTACTAAATTGGGGATATTTCAATCCCCTTTAACCTAATTAACTAAAGCGGAGGAGAGGTAGTTGATTCTTTTAATTGAGGAGGTATTTGAGGTGAATTTGAGGGTATTCAATAGCTATATATGATTTGGGGAAAAAGGAAAAGATCTATCTTCAATCATGAATTGATCCAATTAGTCATTTTGTATAATTCCAGGTGTGATCTGGGTAAAATTGAGACCCTAAACCAAATTTATGAATCAATGATTGTATAACATGTATGCAACATGTACATGGTATTATTGATCCTAGTTCTATTAGAAATGTAAACATGAAGGTAATAAATTAATACATAGGTATCACAAGCAGATCAAAATATCTTCAATTATCTTAGTTATTGGACCCTATATCTGATATCTTAAACCCTAAGTTACCCTATACCATTTAACTTTAACCTCAAGCCCTATACCATTTACACTAAACCCTAATCCATAAGCCCTAAACCCCAAATGTTTTAAATTATAGACCCTAAATCAATAAAGTTAACCTCAATTAACACACACACACACACACACACACACACACACACACACACACACACACACACACACACACACACACACACACACACACACACACACACACACACACACACACACACACACACACACACACACACACACACACACACACACACACACACACACACACACACACACACACACACACACACACACACACACACACACACCCGCACACGCGCACACACACACACACACACACGCACACACACACACACACACACACGCATGCACACACGCACGCGCACACACACACACACACACACACACACACACACACACACACACACACACACACACACACACACACACACACACACACACACACAGAGAGAAAGAGGAAGAATTAGGTTCATATGCATGAACCTGGTTAAAATTACATCACTCATTATCACAATTGACTTTGTAGGCTCAATAATCAATGATGTGGGGGATAATTGATCCCAAATTCACATTTTGTAATTACAAATATAGGTTCAAGGCTCTAAAACATACCCCAATTGCCTACACAATTATATACATATACCCTAACCCCTAATCCTTAAAGTTCTTAATCCCTAAACTCTAACCATAAATATAAATTCTTTCAACCTTAAACCAATCATTTTATCCCAAATTAACATCATTTCTAGACTAAGAATTACATTCACAATGTATAGTTTGGTCTAAATCACATGATTGATTACCATATTTGACTAATTCACTTAATCTGCACGATGACATCTAAGGTGTAATGCCAACCCAAAATTTTTTTTTATTAAATTAATGACTTATTATTATTTTTTGGGGCTTCAACATGCTCTGAGATTCTTTCTCCAAGTATTAAGAGAAGAAAAAAACTAACTTAAGAAGTAATACCATGGCATTTAATGCAATTTGGGAAATATATGGGTTGACCACTTAACAAATTGAAAGTGCAAGTGATATGGCATTTAATAATCTTTGGAAAATGTGTCTAAAAACATTTCATGCCATATATGGCATAAAAGTGTGCTACCTACTATTTTATTAAATGTACACAACATTTCAATTTATGGGGATCCATTTCCCTTCCATCTCAATGTCAATTCAAAAATGTGGGCTTTAATGTAGGGAGTGACACAAGTATCCATAAAGCCAACCCAGTCTTGGGGAAAGGTCCCAATAGTTATGTACCTTCACTTTGGACCTTAATTGTAATCCCTAATTACTAAAAAAAAAATTTAATCCCTAATGCCTAATCTCTTATCCCTAATCCATAAACCTTATGCACTAAATTTCTCTAATCCCCAATCCATAATCCTTTATCTACATTAAGTATAACGTGATCACATTATTTAATAATGTCATCACATTATTCTTAACATAGGCAACACTTGATCCTCATTTCCAATTTCAAACCACCATAGCTTATATGACAATAACACAATTTCTTTATTGTCAATATCAACTTCTTAATGGGTTATATGTTTTGGGACCTTGTAGAAAACATAAAACAATTGCATTATTTAATAACATGATCATGCTATGTAATTTAGTTGTGTTATTATTATTTTATTGATAAGATCACTTATCAATGACTATTTTTTATCCCAAATCATTATTTTTTTCTAGACAAACATTCTCTACATATTTCTACGAGATCTGCATACCTGTGTACTTGACCCCACCTTTGAAAAGTTGTCAATATCCCTTGTGATTGGTTCTAAATCGCACTTGAAGAGGAAGAGTAAGTTATTTAAAAACAAAACACCGAAGGAATTATAATATTTAAAAGAGAAACACAAGCTACTAATACAAAAATTTCATTATAAACAAGGTACAAACCCTAATCTTGATGAACTAAATACCATAGATAATGAGCCAATTAATGATAATGAATTAAGAAATGATGAAATTAACTATAATCAATTGAATAATGTTTAAATTGACCATAATGAAATGAATGATAATGAAATCGACCATAATGAAATGAATAATAATAATATTTAAAATAATGAATGAGTTAATGTTGGAAATTCACATTCAAAGTTCAAAGTTTTTTATTTTGTTGATGATGAGTCTATGTATGATGCCTCACCCCCCATAAATGCATAAAATTTGATGGTAACAAATAATGATGAAATTAACCATCAAAATATTTTCATGGAAACATATAATGAAGAAATTAACAATGAAGAATTTAATGTCACCCCACTTCTAAAAAATGAAATTAATAACGGTTTTGAAACACCTTATCAACAAATTCCACCATTACCAACACCTCCAATAATTATGCATAGAAAAGGAAAATACTTAATTCAAGTCGATGAAAATATTTTAAAACCAATAAATAATAAAATGTCTAATCACCATTCAAGAAGGTTGGCTCAACAAATTTGGGATATTTTCTTTCATAATTTACAATATGATAGTCAAAAATATCAATTATTTATTTCATTGAAAAAATTGATTAAGATGAGACCTATAATGTACGAATTAGGACTAAAAAAATCTATCATGGATGATGAAAATGATGAAATTGTTGAAAATCTACATGATGCATATCATACTGTAGACCCAATATCACACACCAAATATTGTAATGTTGCCTGGTGTATTCTTGTAACTTGTGTAGTAAGTGATATAACAGTGAAAAAATGAATGGTTAAAAAAAACAAGCCAAACACTTAATATAAATAGAAAAATAATAAGTAAAGGGATTGAAAGACATGAAAGACTTAATTAACCTAATACCAATGAGCTCTGGGCATTCTCTAGCAGACTTCCATGAAAGGACAAGGCTCTATCCGATACTCTCAAAGAATTACTTGCTCAGTTTTAGAAAGATAATATAAGAGTTTCACCCAATTCAAGAGATGTTTAGAAAAGAAGAGTTGGTTCTCATAACTGTGAACCACATCCAAAACATTTATTAGATATGAATCAAATACAATTGTACTCTAATTTTTTGGACAAACATACATGAATCTCTATTTGTCAAATATATTTTGAAATGGAAAAACCTTTTTATGTTAAAATAAATCACACATGCACCACTTGTTGTAGGCAACAAGTTAAATTTTTAATACACTATGAGGTTTTCTACCATATTTGTTGTACTTTACATACTAAGATTTTACAAGAGTGTTGTATTGAATTACCAACAAAACTAGATAATGAATTTATTCCAACTATCTTTTTTAAAAGATTATATGGGAATTATTTTACAATAAATCATGTTTAAATGGAAATTGCAACACTTGTGGCGGATTGCGAAATTTATAAAAATTTATCCATGACGAGACTACAAGTGCAATTAGAAAATAATTATTTGGTTTAATAAAATATAAATTTGAGACTTATGAATTAAAAGATGGCAAAGAATCTAAAAGGTGTGAGATTGATACAAAAAAATATAACTCTTTTGGAATTTTTGGTCAAATGTAGGGAGAAGAATGTTTATGACCATGCAAGTCACACACACAAGCCTAGATGGTTGGATTAATATTTCAAGATATGAAAGGATACATTCCCAATTGGTTCCATTATTTTAGTAGTAGATTTTTTAGATAATTACACATTCAAACCCCAAATAGAATTTTAATTGTAGTAATAAAACTGGTCATAAGTTACCATATTTGTTCATATAACATTCATGCATACCCCTGATAGTACAGAGCAACAACATAGAATAATAAGGAAGTACCATTTCTATATCACTGATGATAGATCCAATTATTCAAAATATATGCAAGGTCGATTTAAGAATTTATATAGATAGTTGAGTGAGAGGAACATTACTTTCAATCAACATTACATTTGGTCAGACAGTTTCACATCATAATTCAAAAATGTACAAATGTTTTATTGGTTGAGCAAGATGCACTTTACCATAGGTGTAGAACAAATTTGGAGTTTCACGAAGGTTGTCCATGGAAAAGGGGATCATATTGGTGTTGGATTTTAAGATCCCTACTGAATTGGACTTTAATTTTTTGTTTTGGGCTCTTAGTAATTTTGCCAAACACTTTTCTTGTAAACTTGTTCTTGGCTGGTAAGTGTTTTCAATTTGCCTTTGACCTTGAATGATGATGATGATGATGAAGTGCTTATAATGTCTTTAACTAACAATTCACAATGTCTCTAAGTGGAATGAGAATGTTATGCAAGATATACTTTGATTTGTCAATGCAATAAGATAGCTGATATGCATCTACAACTAATAGACATTTAGTCAAATATTTGACATGCATCCTAAGTATGAAAATTACACCTATAACAAATAAGAATTTTTTACAAACATTTACCATGAAACCTCATTGATGAATATTATTTCAAATGAATAACCTACAATTTGATTACAATCTTTTGTCAAATATGGTTATGTCTGATTTACAATGTCAAATGTGATTGAATGAGCAAACTAGTCTACCTAATTGACAACTCCACCAATTGAAAATTCTATTCTCATAAGAATGTAAATTTTACATTTTGAATTACCACTATGGGAAATAAAAATATTCAAGACTAATTAGAAACTTGACAACTTTTGTAACTGAAATACAACGATTTTATATGAGACTACAATATTGTAACAACAGTTACTCAAATGAGAATGATCTGATAACTATCAATGCAAACATCTAAAGAACCTGATTGGCCAAACTTCCTCAAATCATCCTAGATTAGAGTCTAGGTTGTAGTGCATTAAAAAATCTTGTAAACTATCCTCTTCAAATTGATTTTCTCTTTGATCTCCAAATTTTCACAAATTTGGTCAAATACCATTAAGTTTGTGCAAATCGAATCAACCAATAGTGAATTCCTCTTCTAAATGAGATTTATAAAAATACATCGACTACCATAAATCAAATAAAGTTGCAACAATACCTGAGCTACTAAATCTCAATGATGCAATAATAAATCAACCATTGCACTTCAATTAGTTGGGGCAATAATATATCAACTATTACACCTATCAAAAATATCCAATGAAGCACCTTTAGAAACCTTGGATGGATTTCTCCATAATTTATAGCTAGGGTTGATCTTTCACAACCAAAACCAATACCCTAGAGTCTTCAAACACTTGGTCAATACAAGCCTTAGCCCTTACAATGCATGTATGGAAAATAGAATAACTCAAGACATGATGAAAATGACTTGCATTGAGATCCTTATTAAGAATTCTCGTCCCACTTCAAGAATCTACTAGTAAGAATATTATTTTATTCCTTTAAATGACTTTATGATTTATTATTTTATTAAGTCATTTTATTAAATAAATTAAATATAAATTCATCCTTTTGATATTAATTTATTGTAATAACTTTATAAATAATCAATTTAATAAATGCACTTTATTTTAAATAAAATAATCAATTAAGCTAGCCTTTTTAAATAAAAATTATTTGCACAACTCAATTAACTAAATTAATTAAATCATGATACCTCTAATTTTGGGACATGACATTCCTCCCTTCCCAAATATTGCTTGCCGTCAAGTAATCTGAAACTGTGATTCCAACTCAAATACCACATCACTTGGAGCCAGAATAAAAAACCAACTACACATGTCCACCAAACACCCAAATCCAAAATTATCCTACAACATGTGTTAATCCATAACCTCTATAGGCAATGGAAATACAAGATACTATAACTCTCTGTAAACTAATGAAGCCAACCATCTAGCAATGAAATTCTTTGATCCCAATTCTATAACTCATCCCTGTCATGCCAACCACAAACACTATACTGATACACCTCAGATCTCATGCCTAGATCCCCTAGATAAATTAGAAGTCCTTAAATATGAATTACCTTTTGTTGTACCACTCTAATAAACCCTAGAGTCTAATCAAACAAAATATCAAACTCTTGCTTCTAGAAGCAACCAATTGAAAAGGATAAACTAGGAGACTTGCCAAACTTGGACTCATCACCTGAGATCAGGAACATATCATACCAGAGTGAACCCAAACTCTTATTCAACCCACCTCTTTGTGTTTTTAAGGACATAGTCAAATATTTTTTATGTGGGCTGAGGTTAAATGGATTAGAACTCTCCATAATCCAATCGAGGTGAAACTCCCCTAACTGTGCTAGTGGGATACTAGAATAATACAGTGTGTTCCCCCCTAAACTGCCATTATCAAAACAAGACTCACAACTCACAAAGGGATGAGTTGGTATTACATCAATATCATCATCAAGATTACCATAACGAATGTCATCTACTAAATGGAAAGAAGTTGGATCAATACTAAAATCCAACATGAAATACCTAAAAGAAACCATTTCCTTCTGACAAAACTAACTAATGTCAACCTATAAATCATCGAAGTAGATCTTAGTGCTCAAATCTCTGATGACACCTGAACCTATAGCCAAGACTAGTGTCTTTTGATCATCAACAACGCATCCTACACCAAGAGGTCTCTTATGGACTTGAAGAATGCCAATCATAGGTGGATAGAAACATATACCACCATCTGTCGAGCTACTAGCATGAATCAAAATAGCACCATGTATCCTATGAATTAAGTCCATGATGGAATGAAAGGTATCTTTGTTTACAATCCTAACTCCCTCTATCCATCCCAACTGATGTTGCCCTCAATGTGTGTCCTGAGAGAATGTTGTTCAATAAAGTAGGACAGCCATCAATCAATGAAGTAGGAGGTAAAACCCATGATGACAACTTGATCATATACCTCTCAAAACCAAATACAATTCATCCATCACCAACTGGATTCAACAAAAGAGGCGTAACATATGTACCCAAAGTGTGAATACTAGGAGAACTCATGCTACTATCCTCAACAAAAGTCCTAGATGCCATATATGACTGAGACTCTACTGAACATGATGAACAATGGTCTAAACTCAATTCTAATCAAAACTCATCAACATGAATCTCAGATTCTTGAAGGGCTAACTGAGTACTCCTCATCGAGTCATTGGTAACCATAAGCTCATGATTAATCTTATCTACTTCATATTCTTCCCATCTCAAATCATCTAAATAGACCTCAGTGAGGTTGAGGAGGTGATCATAGTTCCAAATAAGGTGCAAATAGTTTTTCTTTATTATTCCCATACCTTCTTTGATCTCCTACAAGCTATCATGAGAAGACTCTACTTCAACTCTCTTTTGTCTTCTCTCCAAGTGAACCATCCAAAGGTGATTCTCAATTAGTTTGTGCATTTTATCATGATGAGATAATGCTACCACAATCCCATCCTCATTCACCTTTAACTGGTTCTTCAAAGTGTGCAAACTGTGGGGTGTTTCATTAACTTCTTCACATGAATAAGCATCTAATTGTGCCTAAAATTCTTTTTTTTTAAAATCTTGTATGCACATATTATAATTTGGAATTTGGAAATCACTAAGTCCATATATAAAAATGTCCTTAATGCCTTGATTAGGTGTCAATACATAAGAGGGATCCACTTACTCTTTAATTTCATCATCGTACATAATCGAGTCACTGCATGATGGCATGGCAACTCATTGAAGAGAAGGTGAAGCCTATAAAATAAATGAAATAAACTCTCCTATAGTTAGTTGCTCCTTGAATTTAAACATCTTCTATTTGACCAATCTTCTTGAGAGATCATATGATACAGTTGAAACATGTTGTTGTCTTCTCCAAATGGGTAGTAAATCAGATTGCAACTACTTGAAAATATCATCATTTTCATACAAGATTATGGACATTATGTTGAAAATGTCTATCTTCACCTTGTTGGAATGGCATTTCCTGATTACTGATATGAAGCGATTGAACAACTAGAGAATGAGATCATTATAATCAAACATGAGAACACATGAATACACCTATGACATCAACTCTAGAATTATGATCCTCTTATTGAAAGATGGACTTTAGATGTCACCTATCCCATTAAACATTTAAATAATTAGTTGCATGACCTCTCTCATTTTTTCATCATCATAAGGAACTTCAGGAGCTACAATCCTCATAAGTTCACTTATACAAGAAATAATTGTTAGTCTTATCTCCACATCTTGATGTCTCATCAACTCTGGCTTGACCAACCATGTACCAATGGAGACAAAGCTTTATCCATAGCTTGAGAAGGTTATTGACTAACTTTGATTAGATGATCTTCAACTTATTCAAAAATGCTAAGAAGAACAACTTTAGCATGAGGCGGGTGTTCTAGCTTCTCACCCACAAACATGATTATCTATCTTGAAAACCTATTTCAATGGAAATCTGAATTGTGTTCTCCTTAATATTAGATGTATGTTAGTCATTAACTACTAAAAATTCATCATAGAGACTTCTAGATATTTCACTTGTAGATACATCATGTTTCTCCCTTTTTTTTTGTAATGTAAGCTAATAGGATTTGTATACATGTGTTTATCTTTGTTGTTAGATCATAATTTCTTTCAATCCTTTCAATATGTCTTCCTTCCATGGTTGCTCACATGTCATTAGACTTCCTGTCTACTTGTGATAATCTTTATGATTATCCATACAGCAAGGGAAGGAAAGCTTTTTTCTAATTCCTCATGGAAGTGCAAGGTATTATTGGTAAGTAACCTCTATATCATCTTCAAAAACTATGATTGACTAGATAGATCTCAACAACTAAAACTCAATCAACTGATGTTCCCCAATAGGATGGCAGGATCCTGGCTCCAATACCACTGTAAAGACTCCTACTTAATTGGCCTTTAATTTTCTTTTTTATGAACTTAGTAATTTCATCAAACACGTTCCTTATAGACTTGTTCTTGGTTGGTATGTCTTTTTAGTCTATCTTTCACCCTTAATGATGATGATGAAGTGCTTATAATGTATTTAACTAACAATGCACAATGTCTATATGTTGAATAAGAGTGTTATTCAAGATAGATAATATGCATCTATAGCTAATAGACATTTAGTCAAACATTTGACATGCATCCTAACTATGCAAAGTACACCCATAACAAAGAAGCCTTTTTGACAAATATTTCCCATGCAACCTCCTTCATGAATATTATTACAAATGAATAGCATCCAATCGTATTACAATATTTTGTCAAATATGGCTATGACTTATTTAGAATGTCAAATGTGATTGAATCAGCAAACTAGGCTACCTAATTGACAACTCCACCATATGCAAATTGTATTCTCATAAGAATACAAATTTTACAATGTGAATTACCACAATATGAATGCGATATATTAGAGACCAATTAGCAACTTGATGACTATTGTAACTGATATACAATGATTTTATATGAGACTACAATGTTGTAACAACAATGACACAAATGCATGAAACTTAGTGCAAACATCTAAAGAGCCTGATTAGTTGAACTTCCTCAAATCATCCTAGCTTGGAGTCTAGGTGGTAGTGCATTAAAAAATTCTATAAACTATCCTCTTCAAATTTATTTTCTCTTTATTCTCCAAATTTTCATAAACATTGTTAAAGAGCATTAAGTTTGTGAAAGTCAAATCAACCGGTAGTGAATTCCTCTTCCAAATGAGATTTGTAGCAATACATTAGCTATCACAAATCAAATGAAGTTGTAATAATACCTTAGCTGCTACAACTCAAAAATGCAATAATAAATCATCTATTGCACTTCAATCAGCTAGGGAAATAATATATCAATTATTGCACCTATCAAAGATCTCTAATGAAGCACTTTTAGAAACCCTAGATGGATTTCTCAATAATTTCCATCAAGGTTTGATCCTTCACAACTGAAACTTGTACCTTAAAGGCTTCAAACCCTTAGAAAATGCAAGCCTTATCTCTTACCATGCAGGTATGGAAAATAGATTAACTCAAGATATGATGAAAATGACTTGCATTGAGCTCCTGATAAAGAATTCTCATCCCACTTTAAGAAGCTTCTAGAAATAATATTATTTTATTCCTTTAAGTGACTTTATGATTTATTATTTTATTAAGTCCCTTTATTAAATCGATTAAATATAAATTCATCCTTTTGATATTAATTTATCGAAATTACTTTATAAATAATCAATTTAATAACCCCACTTAATTTTAATTAAAATAATCAATTAAGCTATCCTTTTGAAATAAAATTAATCTAGACAAATCAATTAATTAAATTAATTATATACAGATACCTCCAATTTGGGTATATGACTTTAATCATGTCTAAAAAGAGTTATTTCAAGGGAGGAGTTAAAAGTTGAAGAGGATGTTCATTTTATATATGAAAAAACTATGGTTGATTGGTGTAATAAGAACATGTTTCATGGTGCTCAATTAAATTCCACTATTCATAGACTTTTTTAGTTAATGGATGAAGAATACATAGAAAAGTCTAAGGATTGTATGACTCTAATGGGTTCAAGTGACCTCCACTCATTTCATATCTCAAATGCAAGCTTTTGGACTGTTCATATGAGACACTTGGCATGCTTTTGTTCAACATGTGTGGACTCTATTTGGACTGAGTTTGAATCATAAGAGTGGGTGGATGATTGAATTTCCAAACTCTAATTTCAATCAACACATATCAGGTTCTAACAGCATTGTAACTTATATATATAACATCATTATATGACATTGACTATGTGTCCAATCTAGTGCAGCCAGGTAGAATATTTTTCATTATGTACAATTTATTTTCATTATTTATATATCTTCATATTATCATTAAAAATATTTTTTTATGATGTACAAGGCATATTTTTATAGTTGTTATAGATGAGGATAATGAAGAAGGCATTGATTACTACTTGTCCCAGTGTGTATAGAAAAAGAAAAAATTGACTTCCCCAATTATAGATGGAGAAAACAGTGGCTATCCCATTGGGTTATTATTAGTCATCTGAAATTGGTTTTGAAGATATCTTATAAAAAAGTTTAGATTAATGGTTGTTTGAAGAGTTTGAAATGCACAGGAAGATACTTCACTATTTAAATTTTATTATTTCAATAAATATTTAATTACAAAAATATCATGGGAGGTCATTAAACAAGAAACTATGGAAATTTTGGGAGTCAATTCATGAAGCTATTCTTGATACTATCAAGGTTAGAGCACATTTTAGTGGTTCGTTGTACTGAAATATAGAGGTATATTGACTTTTCAAATTTATATGTAAACAATTTTTTCAAATGTTTTGTATTTTATATGTAGTAAATATATAAATTTTATTTTTAACTTCTTACTAATAATTTCTTCTAGGTTAGTGGTGCTAGATAAGCTTCCACCTTAACATGGTTGGCACTATTAGTAAAGAATTCTATATTCTTGAAGCTAAGAGAAGCCTAGTTTCTATGTGTGTTTACGCTGGGGTCTGATTATATGGATTAAATAGGTATGTGAGGGATACAATAGTTCATGAAAATGACTTACAATTTTTATTCTATCCATTTTTGAACTTAGGCTAAAAATTTGCATTTTTCTTGTATTGTAAACGGTGTTCTTGAGGATGGAATGGGTGGTGGGTTTGTCAATCAGGCCTGATGGAAGAATAATAGCATAGTGTTAGACATTATCCAGTCCCACCCTATACATGGTGGCAATGTAAATTTTAAGCCAAGAAGCATCAAAACTAGAGTTTTGCAACCACAACTCGAACATTGACAACATTTATTGTCAATGTTTTCGATCTCCAGAATGGTAGTGAAATACATTTTTGGGTGGATTCAAACATCATGGAGGTATAATTACATGTAACTTACATATCTATACATGATCAAAGTGACAGATTCATAGGTGGAGGTCTTGAAGGTATAAATCCCAGTTGGAGCTTGAAAAGTTGCTTGTTCACTAACAAAAACTTGCATTTTTAGACCCATCACTACAACTTGTATAAAAGATTTATATCAAATATTCCACCTAAGTGATATAGGATGCTATTAGAGGGATTAAGGAGGTATTTGAGGGATCTAATGGTTCATTTAAATGACTTACAGTTTTCTTTTTATGATTATTTGAACGTAGGTTAAAATTCTATTTTTTTCTTGTATTGGGAAGGGTGCTCTTAAGGTTGGAATGGGGGGGTGGTTTTATTGATCGGGCCTAACAAGAAGCCAATAACCTAGTATTATACATTATCCTCCTCCTTGGATATGTTAGAGGTGTCATTTCTCACCCAAGAAGCATCGTAACTAGTGTTCTACAACCACAACTTGAACTGTGACAACATTTGTTGTTAGTGTTTATGCTCTCTGCAACGGTAGTGGAAATGCACTTCCAGGTAGATTAAAACATTATGGTGGCATAATAACATGTAATTTTCCTATTTGGATGGAACATTGTAGAGAAAATATTTTTCTTCCTTTAGTTTGAAATGTATGTGTGTGAGCATCGACACACACACAAACATCAAAGTGCATGAAAATGTATGCACTTAAACATCGTTATTATGCATTTATTGCCACTAAATTGCATGATTTTATAAATAAAATATAATTGTTAATAATTGGTCCCAATTAGGAATTATTTTCAATTTTTAATCTTTTGATGGTCTCTACCCATTTTCCAATTCCATTTCAAGCATCATATTCTCTTCCATTTTATTTTATGTTGTCCTAAACTCCTTGACTATAGCATATGAACAATACCAGGGATTTTTTTAGAGCATCTAGATAGCCTTGGAAACTTTGTGTGGCCCTTTATGGCCAAAGTGCACTCCTTTTATTTTTCCTTCTTTTCTTTCCTTGTGACCATTTGATCTCGCTTTGTGTGTCAATATGGTGCATACTTGAATTTATTTTACAGAAGCATTATATTCAACTTTAGACATAAAATTACCATTTATCATTCTTTTGAATCAATTGAGAACTTGAAAACATTCTAATGGAATAAAATATTCATTGAATTAAGCAAGTTTATGGGTAGGTAGATCAGAAGACACCGGTTTACAAGTTATTAGAGATTCTAATATCATTAGTGTTTGTTGTTTTTCTTTTTCTTTTTATCTTTTTTCTTATTATTTAAGGTGTACAACAATATTGATATTATTATTAATTAAATATCTAGTTCTTGTTTTTCCTAATAATATTTCTAAAGGTTAGATTAAGTTTCAAAAGATTAAACAAAATATCTATTTAAAAATTTAAGTGAATTAGAATTTATTAATAATATATCTAAAAATATTGAGAGTTTATTTAAATCTATGTTTAAAATAGGAATGGAAGTGAATTAAAAATTAATAAAAAAGATTATAGTAAAATATATGTATATTGAGAGGTGTTCTAAATCTAATTTTAAAATTGAATGAAAGTAATTGGAATGGTGAGCAATAGTTTATTAAAAGATAGTTTGAGTAATGAAAATTTTAAAAAGCAAAAATAATAATTTTAATTTTATTAAAAAAAATAATATTATATATATATATATATATATATATATATATATATATATATATATATATATATAATTTAAATAGTCTGCTTTTAAATAATAAACTAACATATTTATATGTTAGTTTATTATTTAAAAGCAAACTTTTTAAATTATTTATATATATATATATATGATTTTAGTTCAAATTTTATTAATGATCAAGTATTTGTTTTAAGCTATCTAAATTCAAATTCATTTAGTGATTAAGGTAGTTACAAAAAATATATATATAATTAATAATAATTAAGAAATTCATAATTAAAAATATATAATTCTAGAAATAGTGGATTAAATACATCATTATCAACATCTTTTTATTATTAAAAAATGGTTTTAATGTTTAATATGGCGTCGTCCTAAGATTGGTATGTTAGTTATTATAACTTAATATAATAAATTGTTTAGAATGTGGATGTCAGTCCTATTCGAAGGAGGGGGAGGAGAATTCGATCCAATTTTATTAGTTAATGCTCCTAAACCTGCCAGAGAGTATGATCATTTAATATGTCGTGAGTCAAAAATTTTGCCTAGAAAACCTAGTTTAGTTGAAGACAAATGAAATGCCGAAACAATGCATGTTTGCATGAACTGTCCAAAATTCTCGTCATGGTAATTATGAAAAATTATCTTGTGAAAGCACTGCAAATAAAATGACTCGAATGTTTATTAAACGAATTATAGAGAATAGCTTTGCAGAGATGCAATAGTCAGGGCAGGAAATCATTGAACACGCCCGTCACTCTTTCATTACCAACTAATTGATATTGATTTTAATTAGCATTTTTCACACCCGCTTTTAGTGCTGAAGTTCTACACAAAACAACGGCTACGCTTCTCTCACAGAACAAAAGAATCTTCTTCTGCAGAACGTCCATGCCTAATTTACTTCCGTTAATCATCTGTGACAAATAAACCGCCACAAGAATTATAAGAACTTGCATTAATGATGAAAGTTAATTTATTATAAGCAATGTCTTTAACAGTTGACAACTCTTTAACCAGTGAAGAGTAGAGAAACTCACTTGCAAATGAAGACTGCAAGAAAATTTCTCCTGAGAGTCGAATGTAGAGGCATTGAGTGTCTCCAATCCCTCTTCTTCCATTAAGCTCAACAGGGCGGATAAGAGAAACGCAGCTCTGCAAGTGTAGATTGCCACTAGAAACTCCAAAGGCTTCAAAGCCGCACTATTTACAGTACCAATAGGAGAGCACATTAAGCCATCATGTGAATGTGAATGTGAATCTTCTCTTCTTGGTTTTGATTTCGGGGTGACCGCTGCGATCTCAGAAATACGTTTAGTAAGTAATAACTTATCACGTTGTCTGCGTAGCTTTCCTATTTCATTTCGCAGACCAGGAATATAGTTTAGAATTTTACAAACGGTGTTGGGGATGCTCAATTTCCTCTGCACATTCCAATTATAACGGGAGATGAGGAAAATGCTTTTAGTATGTCACTATCACATAAACTGAAACAGCAAATTGAAACGCGAACTATAATTTTGAAATGTCATATACCTTGGGATGTGGGTTGGGCAGCAATGCTCGGAGCTGAGCGTAGAGTGCTTTTAACTTCTTTCGCCTTTGTCGTTCATTAGCGTTGTGAGACAGCTTCCTGATGCACGGATCGGTATAAGAATTGACAACTAATTTCTCTTTATTAGGAGTCTGTTCTGAGTGTACGGGTAGAGCCTGTGCAGGATCATGCTCAAATATCCCAAATCCATTGATGAAATCCATATCCAAGAGATTTTCAAATCCAGGATACCCATCAAGCTGTCCTTTAATTAGATAACCTGATATAACCTTGTCTTCCACCTGAGGCATAAACGAAGGATCCAAATTAAACACATTTGCAGCAGTGTCAAGTGCATTCTGTGGGGATAAATGCCAAAAGGAAGGGAATGGGCACATGATTACTCCAATAATTCACAAACTAGACAAGGGAATTGATGAAGGGACATTAAGAAAAAGTAAATAAAGAAGACATGCGATATGCACCAGGAGTCTTAAACAGTCTCTCCTAAAATGGAGGGTCAACTTTTACTCACTGACGCAGATGTATCTTATTCTCTGCAAGCCCCGTTCACACTCTTCTTTCTTCCACGTGGGATCCCAGTCATGGGAGATATTGCAAACACTCACAGTCCACGTCAATGCTTTGAGGATCTTGCAATGATTTAGAGGTTGTCCATGTGGTGGGAGGAGGAAAACACATGCTCACTGGACTTCGTTCACAAGCTGTGCGCGGGTTGCCCAAATCAGCACACGTTTGTTTTTAATGTGAATGGCAATGGCCGTTCTCCTTGCATACCAAAATAATATATTCTTTGTTTTTATATAACCCAACGATGCTATCATTAATTTATTAGCGTGAGGGAAATAGATTGCCCATATCATTAATTCATATTATGTCTTAATATTTATTCAATCACCCAAACCTACAGCTTGATAAAAACTTTAATCTATGCCATGGAGGGCATATCTCCATTCAGGTCTTACTTAATGTGTTATGAGGTCTAGTTCTAAAGAGCTTTCCTTTGACTATCTTCATTGTTAATGTGGGAGATAAGTTACTTAATGTGGTATGGGGTCTAGTTATAAAGAGCTTTCCTTTGACTATCTTTATTGTTAATGTGGGAGATAAGTTATCATATATTCAAGAATACAGACTTTAGGACTCATGACCCCCATTCTGCTCGAAGGGGGGTTGATTGGCCTCACTCAAGATACAAGACTGAATCTTATGGATTCATATTGCCTTCACATAATCTTATAGACATCCATGTCATGAAGACTTGATCTAGTCATCAGTTTCCACTTAACGCATTTTTGTACAGTCACGACATTTAGGGTTCGTTTCAATTTTCACTTACTTCTCGTCAATCTAGACACTACGTGTTGAAGTCACATTGCATCACAACTAATAATGGGTTTGAATTGGCTATCTAATTATACATGGCCATATTCTGCGACTTCATTGGGTTTTTATTTGGCTTGTTGGAAATTTGAGTTACGAAATTCCTACTTTTATGCTTAGTGACACCTGGAAATTTCTTGCATCTTTACTCAATGTGATGCATCCTAATTTTGTAGTCTCCTGACTTTACACTCGCTCAAAGGCTAAAATTGAAACCAAACATTGTGAATATACAAGGCACTCTCATCTCTCCATGTCTGATAATTTTTTAACTTTGTGGTTGGGGAAATTTTAGTGGCTTATTAAAAAATGTTGGAAGTTTTTAGGTCAAATAGTTTTAAAATGGTGGTGAATCAGTTTGAAGGATATTTAATTGTGTAAGTGAATCAAAGTGATGGAATAGGATAAATCAAAGTTTTTCCATTAATATAATTGTATATTTTGATTCTTCTCAAAAAGTTATGTAATTTCAAAAAAATAATATCGTAATCCGATTCTCTATGTAAAAATTACGGCCTTAAAACGTTGGAGAGTTGAGATTTGTACACACATATGGCCAAATGCATATTGGTATCAACTTTCATCATATAATGCTATTAGATGACATCATTATTTAGATGGTTATCTTTTTATATAATCTGAACTCTCCAGCTTCCCAAAGTCGTAACTTTTGCATATGAACTTAGAGTAGGATGATTGTTTTTAATTACATAAATTTTTAAGAGAAATCTAAATATATAGTTATATCTAGGTTTACAAAAGTTTGTAATGTTATTTTTTCCTTTATCCTGCATCTTATATGTTTTGGCTTTTTAATGCACATAGTCATTCCCTAAATTGTATCGATGATTTAGAAACACACCCAAATTGCTTGGAAGTAGGGAGTTTCTGGAAACTGATTATTTTATGATGTGATTGATTCTACAAAATATTGGAGTACTGATGATTCCCACTACACCATATTCACCATGTCAAAATAATAAACCAAAAAAATCACACAAACATTATAAATCCCTAACAGCTAAACACTGACACCCAAAAGTAAAATGTTGACCCTTGACAACAAAACCCATATGCTTGACAACAAATTACTTACACTTGACAG
>JARHVA010008965.1:147500-157500 GCA_037957365.1 Torreya grandis | reverse complement strand
CCTTTTGTATGGCTATCACTGTCTACTCTAGATTTTATTCATTAGACCTAGCACCTTCTTTGGTAATTTACTCTGATGCTTCTTATTCTTCCAGTAGGCATTATTCTTGGGACTTATTCCCTTTATCCATTTCTTCCATCTCTTTGACACTAGTTTTTTCCTCTTGAGTTCGTTGGATTTCAACTATATTCTCTATTTTATTCTACAAGGCACCATTATCACCTTCCTTGTCTCCAGACACCCCTTCACCACTTGGACATGCCTATGTTACAAATTCTTCTACCATGCTGGTGGGGGTACTAGGCACCTCTGCTACTGTGTCCTTTATGTATGGCACACTTGTGGTAACCCTCTTCTCTTCTCTCTTTCCTAACCTTCTCCTTCTGAGCCTTCTTTATCTTTACCTTCCTTTTCTTCATGACCATGGTGGTTCTTTCCTCCTTAGCTCTTATCTCCTCAGCCTCAACTTTGTTGATCTCTACTAGGGTCATGCCCTTGGACTTATGGCCTACCTTCTTTTATGAAACTCTAGTGTCACTTTTATGTTTTCCTTACTAAGGCCTATTTTTATCCATCGATACCTCTTCTCATTCTCAGATTGTAGAGGTTTCATCATGGGTTCTAAGGTTGGGATGCTTGAGGGTCCTACTTCCCCAAGCGCGATAGTAGTATCGCCTTGAAGATTTTCAAAAACTTTACCTACATTGGCCTTCTTCTCTATCACTTCTTATTGGATGATATAAACCCTCATCCCTCCTCCTTCTTCTTATGCCCACTACACATCTACTTCCTCTTGCACCTATTTCAACTTTATTTTTGCCAAGGTTATTGTGGGCATCACTATTGGCTCCTTTGACTTATTTTTCTTCTCCCTCAACTTGGGTGAGGAAATTCCTAATAGGAAGACCACAAACTTCTTCCTTGGTGTAGAGGAGATAGCTTCATCTTTGGAGGCAATCTTCAAATGAAGGTGCTCCTGTATTTCCTCCAAGGTTTCTCACCACTTCTTTTGAGGGGATTTGTTTGGTGCTACTAGTGCCTATAGCAAAAACTCTCATTCTAAATCAACCTAAATGGGGAGGTCATCATCTCTTTCTATGCTTGCACCCTTCTTCCTTGGATTCATCTCATATAAGAGCCTATGGATGTGCCCAAGGATGACTTCTCTTTTGAGGGGAAATGTATCCGTGACATCCAAATTATCCTCCTCATCCTGAGTTACTTTACCCCTTAGGTGCACATATTGATGCCTCAATTTTTATATATCTCCATCCATGGTATTCACTAGGATATCTACCTATTATGTGTTGGGGATTCTACGTAGCACCTTCCTCAAGTACTTGGTAAAGAATGCATAAGGTAGGTTTAGCCAATTTGAGTGATTCCCATCTATGAGTGCCAACTAAATGATGTAGAAGTGCTTCATCATGACAAAATTATCATTCCAAATAGACTCTATGATATTTTCTCTAGTATGAGCCATTCTTCTCTAAAATCTTCAATGTACTAGGTGCACCATCCTATTACATGTTTGTTATACTTTAGGGTGAAAGTAGGGGGGCAAGTGAAGCTATGATACGTGAGCACCAAGGAGTCATTGTGCACTAGAAAGATTGACAAATTATCTTCATCACCATTAGACATGTCAATTTCCTCCATCATAATCATGATCAACATAGAATCCCAATAGAATGTCTCCTTTGGCATGTGGCATTTGAGGACATTCTTGATCATGTCCTCAATGATTAACTTAGTGATGCTGAACATCATGCCCTATGTCATTTTATATGCTATGTATAGGTAGGTTTTTGTCACATCTACCCACCATACACCTAGTCATAATTTAGAACTCACTAGGTGTGTCATTGCCTTTGTCTTACGATCATTGATGTCCTTGACTAGGAATGTGAAGCATCTTTTGTAGTAGTAACGTACGAGCTTCTCGACCCTTTCATCTTCAAGATTGTCTACCATCATCTAGTGGATGTCTATGCTAGAGCCTAGGGGTCTATTGATTTAGCTAATCAGGTTTGTCAAAATCCTCATGTTCTTCCTTGTAAAGTAAAACTTGTCCCATGGATGCATGAGAGGAGCAATTGCACAAGTTTCTTTAGTTTTCTAAAAATTAGCAAATCACAGAGTTACATCATGTTGACGATCATCAACTTGTCTCAGATAGAGACATCAAATAGTGTTGAAAATTCTATAGTATTTTCCTTTATGTCTACCATCCATTCTTATTCTAGGTCATTCACATCACTAGAGGTTCTATGGTTGTACTCCTTTAGGTGATAATTGTGCATGAATGATGCCTAATTTTCTCCCATCAAAACATTAGTGAGGAACTGCATGTCTTAATAGAACATATTATTAATCACTTTTAGGTTAATTTGGATGATGTTCTCTCCTTCTACAAGTGGTGCTACTATTTTTGCAGTGGTGGATTCTACAATTAGTTACTCTCTCTTGGCATCTTTTTGTACATGTTGTGAGTTCAAGCTCATTTACTTTTTACCTATTCTTAATTTACTAGATTTTGACATTAGTTTGTTGATCTTACCAAAGCCTTAAATCTTCATTGGCTCTTCACACAGTCATGATTTATGTGATTATATTTTTGGATGTCGAGATTCATGTGTCATTAATGGTAGCCTTGGCATCACCTTAGTTTACAACTGCTTAGTTCTTTCCCCAATCTTGCCCCTTTCTTTCCTCTGCCACTCTCATAGGGAACATATTTTTTTCCTCTACACAATCATCCACTTTTGTAATTGAATGTGTTAGTGTAGGCTTTTTCCCACCTAGTGGTTTTACCTACACATCTCTTACGCTTACTTAGGTTAGTTAATTAAGTCATTAGGGGTCATTTACCTTTACGTAGATTCTAATTGTGAGTTAGGGTTTTACATTTTTATTGACCTAATCTCACCCTATATGTACTTTATTTTTTATAAAGTGGCTGATTAAAACATTTCCTTTATGGAATTTTTTTATTTTTAGGGCTCTCATTCTACCTGTACAGGAATTCAACATTCATTGCATGGCTGCTATTCAGATATCTTGGTGAAATCTATCATGGTACTATAGCTTTCTTGATAGCCTCGTGTATTTTTATCCTTTGGTAATATCCTCTTGCATTCACCTTGTTATTATTTCATACTATATGGCTGCCATTTTTTACCTTAGAGGTGTTTTCTAAAAACTACCTCAAAACACATGTCAAAAGGCCTTTGATTAAAAATATGTTTGCATATATTTTATGGGTTTTTTGAGATATAAATTGCATTGTTCTTATTTTTTTGATAAAATTCACGTATTTTCCAAAAAATTCAATTTCTTCTATCTAATTGTCATTCGTACAGTTGAAGTAATCCAACTTGTAAACCCTAATTTACTATCCATAGACCTAATCATGTTTTTAAAGTGCTTCTACTTGATCACTAACCAAATCATGTTTTTAAAGTGCTTCTACTTACTCGCAAACCAAATCAGATTTTTGAAGTGCTTCTAGTTGTTCATCAACTAAATCAGGTTTCTAAAGTGCTTCTACTTGCTAGTCGACCAAATTGGGTTTCTGAAGAGCTTCTACTTGCTTGTAGACCAAATTGGGTTTCTCAAGTGCTTCTAATTATAAGTAATCAAGCTTCTCCAGGGTGAAAACTTATAATTAATTAGGTTTCTCAACCCCAATTACTTGCTCACTAGACCCATTCAAGTTTTCAATGGTCAATTACTCATTAGTTGTTTTGTAAGTTGCATTTGTTTGAAACTCTAAAGTTGTGTAGGTTGAAGAAATTGAAATACATTGAGAAGATCCATTCAAGTTTTTGAAGGTCAACTACTTATTACTCATTACTTGCTTTGTAAGTAATAAGTCATGCAAGTTTAAGAACATGAAATACACTATGAAAAAGTAGTCAAGTTTTCTAGGGTCAACTACTTATAAATTTTTATAAGTTAAAGTAGTTCGAGAACATGAATTTGAAGTTATTCAAAACCCTGAGCAAGTAATTACGTGATGTTCCAGAAGCCATCACATTTTAGGTGAAAGGTAATGAAGAAATAGACTTAAGTTGTTTCCATTTTGGATTTTTCATGAAAAAACACAGTGTAGAAAAAAAATTCTATTTTTAGAAAGGGTCCAGGAATATGTTGAAGTATGAACTTGTACTAGCTATAACTTTTGATCGGTAACTACTTTTTGAGTGCCATTTTCTTCAAAAGTTCTTATTTTTTGTGCTCTTCACATTGGACCTATCATTGGGCCTTCCATAGCTATAAAAAATTTTCACATTTTTTGTACACTCTTGAATGCATTATTGATTGTATTTGACATTTCTCTTATTCTTTGTACTTGCGCACCTACTTCTTAAGATGCATTTTTGGTTGAATTTTATGTCTATATGAGCATGATTGTGTTTAAGACATTCATGGGGGTCATTGATTAATAGTTCTAAGGGGGGTACTTGTGTGTTTGTAGTGTATTCAGTCCTTCTTTTTGCATCACTTCTTTACTTACTATAGTAACACTTACTTCTGCACTATGGATTCATTCTCAATAAGTCCACTCACACTTCTAAAAAGGTTCTCGAGAGGTGGTCAATTGAAATGAGTAGTGTAACCTTTAATAATGTTCTAAGTGTACCATCACTCTAAACTAAACTCTTGTCAATCTACCAAATCACTCACCTTGGCTTGGGCATGCGAGTTGAATTTACTCCAAATTCAATGTACATCAAGGAGTTGTATAGTGATACTATTTTTTGTTGTGGGAACTGTTGATCATTAGACTTAGATATATAGCTTCTTACACTTTGCTCTTGACTCTCCTTTAGATTCCTCTTCAGACTCACTTGTACCTATTGACACTTATGAGCTTGAGCTTCTTTTTTATGTTGACAACTCTTATTCTATAGATGAATACAATAGTGAAGTGGATACACCTCTAGCATCTCCTTGTCACCTTCTATATATTCAAGAGTTATTTCTTGATCCACTTACCTCTGGTCTACTTCTAACATTATAGGGCAATAGTCTACTAATTTAAAATACATCAAACATTGGGCAGTCTATTCCATAGTTACAGAGAATTCTATAGACCTTCTTCACCTCTATTTCTATTGCACCATCTTCGTATAGAGCAGTTGGCTCACCTACCTCATAGTATGAGGATCATTACTTTCATAAAAATTACACCTCAGTTTAAGATCCATAAGGCACTTGGTGGATAAACTCACTATTCCAAGGTGATCCACTCCTTAGTGTATCTACTTTTGATTCACAGTCATTTCCAAGCATTCTTGTGGAGGACACTTGGTGGCTACAGTCAATTGTAGACCTTAGTGGAGTTTTTTAGCTCCCTTATTTTATTTTCTCTTTTGGGGAGGAGTTTTGTTCCTATAATTTTTCTCCTTTACCCCACTTTATGGGAGTTGAATTATACTTGGGTACCTTATCAGGGCTCATTGTCAGGACCCAATTCTACTACCCACCTAACCTACACTTTAGTGGCATGTTAGTGTAGGATTTTTACCACCTAGTGGTTTTACCGACACATCTTTTAAGCTTACTTATGTTAGTTAATTAAGTCATTAGGGGTCATTTACCCTTAAGTGGGTTCTAATTGTGAGCTCAGTTTTTACCTTTTTAGTGACCTAATCTCACCCTATATGTACTTTCTTTTTTCTAAAGTGGCTAATGCAAACATTTCCTTTGTGGAAATTTCTTGTTTTCAGAGCTCTCATTCTACCTCTATAGAAATTTGACATTCATCACATGGCCACTATTCAGAGATCTTGAAAAAATTTATCAAAAGGGTAATTAGGGTCTTATTTTAGTAGGGTTTATCTGGTTTGGCTCTCTAGTTCACTATATTTGCTCTAGTTGTTTATTTTAAAATTTGAATTAGCATAAGGTTTGTAACCAAACATTGTCATTTTTTTTATTTCTTTATACCTTTACTTCTCATTTGACACCTTAAATTTGGTTCATTAATAGTGAGGTAGTACCTAAACTCCTTGAGATTTCCTACACCCCATAAAATCCATACAAATATTCTATTATTTGTGTATTTAATGTGGATCTTTGTGCTTCCACCACCACCACATTAACTTTTCTTAACAATTTTTTGATGAAGTGACATGTAGTTCAAAAGTTCACTTCCATCCTTGTTTTAGGTGGATGTCAGCTTATATTGATGATCTTCTCATGTGTTTTGTTCTCTTGGTATGATATTCACCTTCAATATGGTAACCTATGTGCAACACCTCACACACATATCATTCATCCTCTTCCATCCCATTTCATTTTTAAGTTGTACTTATATTTCAAGCATGCTTGTCTACCTTGGTCAATTTCACTATGCTTTCATCTTCTTGCCTTAGCCCCTCCTACCCCACACAAATCCTTATACATGCCCTCCAATGTGATATTCTTATCTGATATCTTACGCATGATCATGTTTGTGCATTTTCATTCTCTCTTGTGTAAGCCTTCTCAATTCACCTTTTCTCTAAGCCTATTGAGTTCTATGTGCCTAGAGACTTAGGTGTCTAGCATAGGTTGTTAAGAAATAGCCACGCTCGATTCATCTGATTAGAATTATGATTAGAAGTGTTAAACTAACCCTTTTGTGGGCCTAAATATATCTTGCTTCTTGAACCTTGCACATAAATATCTGGTGTGATTTGTATGACACTAGCAAACTTCATGCACCCATAATTTATGTGTTTATCTTTAGGGAATTGGAGAGCATCCATCCTCAACTCACCTAGCTGAAATTATGTGTGAAAGTTCTCAAACCATTCTAACTAGTGGCCTCATGGTACCACTTATTCACTACCATAGTAAAAAAGCAATTTGTTTGCCTTACACTAAAATTTATTTTGGTCTCTCAGTATGACTAATTTATGACCAACAAGTTAGTTTCTGATGGCACTAGTGCTACACTATTTCAAAATAGCTTTAATTAGTTGCTGATAAAATTCCCAGGGAGTATTTTACCCAATAACATGTACAATTTGCATGCACCAGTGTCTAATATGTTTCAGATGATATATGGGCCCATCCACCTTGTCTATAGCTTGCCTGGGAGCCTAATATACTTGGAGTCATAGAGAAAAATGAATGCCCTTTCTATTATCACCTTGTGCTTTATATGTTTGTCATGTTAGAGATTCTAGTGTGCCTTTCCAATCTAGTGGTTGCACTTTGCTTTGACATGTCTCATATAAATTATCTAAGTCCTCTAGCCTTAGGTTCAGTGACTCTTGGTCATCTAAATGACCAATGTGCATTAGTGGAATCACCTTAGTACCAAACACCACTTGTAATGGTGTAGCACTAGTCAAGTTCTTATAGTTTGTAAAATATGCCCAAAACACTATTGACACTTGATTATCCCAATCCTTATGACCAATGTGACATATATTTTTGATGTATGCCCCTAGGTTCTTGTTGAATCCCTCAGTTGCACCATTTACTTGGGGATGGTAGGGCATTATATTTTGGTACACCATAATGTATTCTATTAGGAAGATCTATACAATTTCATTTATGAAGTGTGTGCTCCTGTCTCTAGTCAAGCTGAGTGGGCACCCATACCGGCTTATGATGTTCTCCCATATGAACCTTGTGACTATTATTACTATGTAATGTTTGGTTAGCATAGCCTTAGCCCACTTGGTAAAATAGTCTGCGTTTACTAGAATGTATCTTTTACTTAAACACCTTGCTACAGGATAAGTGCACAATGTTGGGGGATAAAAAGAGGCCTACACATGGACATGATTTTTTGAAATTTTAGAAATTTTAATTTCTATAGATAATTTGAGATATCTACTCTCAAAATTTGAAGATGGTGTAAAAACATGAAATGTATCATTTCAAGTCTAGTTTCCAAAACACTAATATTTTTTTTAAATGGTTAAGCATAGCTATATCAAACATATAAAATTTGAATACGCACTCCATTTTTTTAGAAAACATAGTAGATAAATGGCCATGATGCACACCATATTTTGAGAAGTGTTTAATATTATTTGAAACACTTTGGTGAAAATTTGGATAAAATATTATAGCATGTCATGAATAGTTTTTTGTAGAATTAAGTGCACTACATCACCATATAATTTATTTTTCACTTGGATCAATGAATCACAAATTACATGAACATGTATAGGCACATATGTTTACAGCATGTAGTGGCCTAAAAAGGGCATAAATAGAAATAAATATAGTTTGAAACCTTAAAATAGTCCAAAAAATATAAGAATTATATTTTTGGAAAGATGAGAGTGTGTTCATCACAAGGGTATCAAATTTTTGAATTTTCATACTGAAATTCATAGTGTGTTTGGTAATCAAAGTTGATTTTTTTTTGTGTCTTTCAAAACTTAGTTGTACATTGACAGTCAAAGACTTTGGACCAAGAATCCAAGCCATTCCCAAGCCAAAAAGCATGGGAATTGAATTCAAATTCAAATACCATATTCATGGTAATAATGTGATCACATTAATAATTTGATCACATTATTAATTATGTTACTAACATGATCACATTAGATATTCTCAACATCCTAAAACTTAAATACGAGCCATTACACCTAGTAGTCTTAGGATGAAATATTGGTTTTAGATTAAGAGTGTTGTTTAATATAACCAATGCTATCAAATCCCTCATTTAAATTATATTAAAGGAATTCCTTGCACGGGGACTCATTACTCTTAATTTTAAATATTATACTAAAGAAAATACTTGATTGGTTAAATATGATGTGCAATTAGGGAAAAATAGTCATAATAGAAAAATTGGATTGACACAATTCATTTCATGGGATGAACAATGCCTTGATTGATATTCTAGGTGAAAGCAATTAATTACATAGGACTTAGTTGTCCTCAATTTTGTATAGTATTGAAAAAAATATCAATTGATTTAGCATGATGTAATTAAAGCCCCAAATGACATTATATGGATGTAACTCCTATCTTGGGGATTAAGTGGCCCTTATTTCATATCATATTGAACGTAAATACTCAATTGGTTCAATATGGTGTGTAATCGAGGATAATAGAATCCAACTGAAACATTATATATACAAAATGAATTTCATGGGGCTTGACTGGCCCCAATTATGTATATAAGATAAAACCAAATGCATCATTAGTTGGATATAGTTTACAATTGGGGCCAAAAAATTTGTAATTGACATTAGATATATTCAGTTACTTGCATGATCCTTGGTTTGTCATAATTGGATATTCAATTAAACTAAATACTTGGTTGGTTCAATATTATATGTATTTGGGACCAACATAGCCCCCTGTTGATACTAGAAGGATGAAATTTCTTACACAAGGCTTTTTTGGACTAAATTTTATAGATCATATTGAACTGAGTATTCCTTCAGTTGAATTTGGTACACAATCAAAATCTTGACTATTATTAAATATGGATTTGTAATCCCTCACATAGGGTTTAATTGGTCATGATTTCATATCATATTCATGATAAAACTCAATTATTTGAATAAGGTGTGCAATTAGGGCCCTAATTAAACTTATGTTGATACAATTCCTTGCGCAAGCCTCTATTGGCCCCAATTATGTATCATATAGAATTGAATACTCAATTGTTTCAATATGGTATGCAATCAGGGGCAAGTAAGCCCCAATTTACATTATATATTAATGTAAATCCTTTCACATGGTTCCTTTGGACCGAAGTGCATATCAAATTGAAAAAATAGTTAATTTTTTAATTTGGTGAGCACTTAGATCCCTAATTGATATCATATGGATGAAATTCCTTACATTGAGGATCAGTATGCCCCTAAGATGAATTTATCCCCAATTACCATCCTATATATATAGTAATAAATAGGTTCACAAGAATGAACTTGGTTAAAATTACATCAGTTATTACCATAATTAACTTTGTAGGCTCAATCTATTATGATGTGGGGGATAATTGATTTGGAATTCATATTCTTTACTATCA